>SJXQ01011638.1:336052-356955 GCA_006408695.1 Aepyceros melampus
GGTTGGGGGGGAGAGGGGATTAAGAACAGTCTATTTCCTATAACGTTTGCAACTTGCTGTGCAAATTGATGGTTTTAAGGATTGAAAACTGCAGGAGTCTTCTCATTGGCTGCATTTTAATATTAATTAAAACATCATTTATATTCCTAAAAAAGGAAATAGCAAATTATACAAGGCATCAGTAATTTTAGCTAGATTTAAAAAGGAAAAAATAAGAAAAACCAACATAGCTTTATTAATCATTTTAATTCAGAAAATTTTCATTTATTAAAGTGGAAAGGAAATGAACATTGTGACACACATTGTGCTGCCTGCTTTGTGTCCATTATCAGTTCAGTTCAGTTCAGTCACTCAGTCATGTCCGACGCTGCAACTCCATGGAGTAGAGCACGCCAGGCCTCCCTGTCCATCACCAACTCCCGAAGTCCACCCAAACCCATGTCCATTGAGTCGGTGATGCCATCCAGCCATCTCATCCTCTGTCATTCCCTTCTCATCACGCCTTCAATCTTTCCCAGCATCAGGGTCTTTTCCAGTGAGTCAGTTTTTCACATTAGGTGACCAAAGTACTGGAGTTTCGGCTTCAATGTCAGTCCTTCCAATGAATATTCAAGCCTGATTTCCTTTAGGATGGACTGGTTGGATCTCCTTGCAGTCCAAGAGACTCTCAAGAGTCTTCTCCAATACCATAGTTCAAAAGCATCAATTCTTCGGTGCTCAGCTTTATAGTCCAACTCTCACATCCGTACATGACTACTGGAAAAATCGTAGCTTTGATAGCTTATGGTGAATGATGTCGGATTCGTGATCTCTGAAGAAGATTTAGCTTCGGGACTAGGGACCAGGCTTGATCACTCAAGAGCTTTTGTGTAGCAGAGTTTTATTAAAGTAAGAAAAGGGTCCGAGAAAGCTTCTGACATAGACATCAGAAGGAGGACGGAGAATGCCCCCCTCACTAGCTTTAGTGAGGGAATTATATACTTTGATGAGTTGTTACAATAAATCAAAGGAATGTCTCAAGGTGTAAAGATCTTACTAGACCCACTTCCATAATTTACATTTTAAGATAACAGGATTAGCCAGAAGGTTTTCAGGAAGGAGAAACTGTCCTCAAGCAGGATACATTGTGGTTATATAATCCCTAGTACAGAGTTTAAACTGAGTTGTATAATCATCAGTTTTGGGCTTAAAGAAAAAAAAATTATTTTTTTATTTGATTAAGACTAAGGAATGTAAAGAGGGAAAACAACAACAAAAAAAAAAACACAAAATTTGTCCTTTCCTCCTCCTTGAGAATTCCAGACCTCTCTCTCCTCGGGGACCCCTGGATCTTATCAGTCGGCCTAGGAATTGACTCTCAGTTTTGACCAGACGGACCTTTGTTGGCAAAGTAGTGTCTCTGCTTTTTAATATACTAAGTTGGTCATAGCTTTTCTTCCAAGGACCAAGTGTCTGTTAATTTCATGGCTGCAGTCACCATCTGCAGTGATTTTAGAGCCCAAGAAAATAGTCTCTCACTGTTTCCATTGTTTCCCCATCTATTTGCCATGAAGTGATGGGACTGGATGCCATGATCTTCATTTTTTGAATGTTGAGTTTTAAGCCAACTTTTTCACTCTCCTCTCTCACTTTTGTCAAAAGGCTTTTAAGTTCCTTTTCACTTTCTGCCATAAGGGTGGTATCATCTGCATATCTCAGGTTATTGATGTTTCTCCTGGCAATCTTGAATCCAGCTTGTGCTTCTTCACCCAGCCCAACATTTTGCACGATACACTCTGCATATAAGTTAAATAAGCAAGATGACAGTATACAGCCTTGATGTACTCCTTTCCCTTTTTGGAACCAGTCTGTTGTTCCATGTCCAGTTCTAACTGTTGCTTCTTGACCTGCATACAAATTTCTCAAGAGGCAGGTCAGGTGGTCTGGTATTCCCATCTCTTTAAGAATTTTCCATAGTTTGTTGTGATCTACGCAGTCAAAGGCTTTGGCATAAAGCAGAAGTAGATGTTTTTCTGGAACTCTCTTGCTTTTTCTATGATCCAACGATGTTGGCAATTTGATCTTGTGTTCGTCTGGCTTTTCTAAATCCAGCTTGAACATCTGGAAGTTCACGGTTCACATACTGTTGAAGCCGGGTTTGAAGAATTTTGAGCATTACTTTGCTAGCTTGTGAGATGAATGCAATTGTGTGGTAGTTTGAACATTCTTTGGCATTGTCTTTCTTTGGGATTGGATATATCCATTATATGTCATTTTAATCCTCAGCATGTTCTTATTTAATGGATGAGTAAACTGAGGCCTGGGCTTCCCAGGTGGCTCAGTGGTAAAGAATCCATCTGCCAATGCAGGAGACACTGGTTCGATCTCTGGGTAGGGAAGATCCCCTGGAGAAGGAAATGGCAACCTACTCCAATATTCCTGCCTGGAGAATCCCATGGACAGAAGAGCCTGGTGGGCTACAGTGCATGGGGTCACCAAAGAGCTTGGTAGTTTGAACATTCTTTGGCATTGTCTTTCTTTGGGATTGGATATATCCATTATATGTCATTTTAATCCTCAGCATGTTCTTATTTAATGGATGAGTAAACTGAGGCCTGGGCTTCCCAGGTGGCTCAGTGGTAAAGAATCCATCTGCCAATGCAGGAGACACTGGTTCGATCTCTGGGTAGGGAAGATCCCCTGGAGAAGGAAATGGCAACCTACTCCAATATTCCTGCCTGGAGAATCCCATGGACAGAAGAGCCTGGTGGGCTACAGTGCATGGGGTCACCAAAGAGCCAGACATGACTCAGCAGCTAAACAACAACAAAACTGAGGCCCCAGGTCACATAAGCAACTAACCCTGAAACCTGTCCTGAATCAGAACTTTAAAAAATTTCAGCTTTCCCATATCCTTAATTTTATATTCTTAAGCCTGCTCCATCAAATTATCGCTAGCAATACGTATCTAAAATAAAATAGTATGTATAATATTAACAGTGAATATGGGAAAATAGCATAATTTCAAATACCCATATAAGTAGCTAAAAATGTAGTCTGTTCATTAATAACCCCTCTTTGGACTCAAAGATGTTCTTTCTCCTTTACCCAGTGCTTAGATTTCTATAGGCAGGTATGCTAACTGTGCTTTGCTGCACACTGCGTCTATTTCTTGTTTACTTTAATCTGGAGAGTATAGTCCCTTGGGGTCCCATGTGTATGTAGGGATTTTCTACTGGATGCCCTGTTTGGAGCATACCTTAGGTTTTATCCTGTGCTTCTAGTGACTTGCATAGCTATCAAAATTGAAGCACTAGGTCACCAGAGTTTTGCAGATGCCTTCAAGGAAGTTATAGGAGCTCACTTCCCTCCCAGGTAGACTCATTCTTTTCTTTAATGGCCCCCATGAAACCTTATTTTCCAGCCAGCTAAGCAATATATTTTGAAATTTAAAAAAAAAATAATTCAGCTGCTTTAGTTGTTTTCAAGGTAAGGGTTGTAAATCATTACTGCCAAATGGAATTCATGGTATTTCTATATTATTGTTTTTGTTTTCATTCATTTTAGCTTTACCAAAAGGGGGGAAATGCTTTATTTTCTTTTTCTAAACAAATAATCACCAGACATATATAAAAGTGGGGCTTCTATTTCAGCTAGATTTATTGTACTAATAATTTCACCAGCTATATAAATGTGGAACAGATTGCATCCAAGTACTGCATTTCGGACTCTTTTGTTGACCATGATGGCTACTCCATTTCTTCTGAGGGATTCCTGCCCGCAGTAGTAGATATAATAGTCATCTGAGTTAAATTCACCTATTCCAGTCCATTTTAATNTTTATTGAGCCCATCTTTGCATGAAATGTTCCCTTGGTATCTCTAATTTTCTTGAAGATATCTCTAATCTTTCCCATTCTGTTCTTTTCCTCTATTTCTTTGCATTGATTGCTGAGGAAGGCTTTTTTTTTTTTTATCTCTTCTTGCTATTCTTTGGAAGTCTGCATTCAGATACTTATATCTTTCCTTTTTTCCTTTGCTTTTCACCTCTCTTCACAGCTATTTGCAAGGCCTCCCCAGACAGCGTTTTTGCTTTTTTGCATTTCTTTTCCATGGAGATAGTCTTGATCCCTGTCTCTTCTACAATGTCATGAACCTCCATTCATAGTTCCTCAGACACTCTATCAGATCTAGTCCCTTAAATCTATTTCTCATTTCCATTGTGTAGTCATAGGGGATTTGATTTAGGTCATACCTGAATAGTCTAGTGGTTTTCCCTACTTTCTTCAGTTTAAATCTATATAATATTTGTCTCTCTGACTTATTTCAATCTTTACAATAGGCTCCAGGCTCATCCACCTCACTAGAACTGACTCAAATGCATTATTTTTTTATAGTTGAGTAATATTCCATTGTGTCTATGTACCACAACTTTCTTATATATTTATCTGCTGCTGCTATACATTTGAGGCCTTTCCCCTTTTTTTCTTGATGAGTCTGGCTAAAGATTTATCAATTTTGTTTATCTTTACAAAGAACCAGCTTTTAGTTTTATTGATATTTTCTATTGTTTTCTTTGTGTCTATCTCTGTCATATATCTGTTCTCATTTTTATGATTTCTTTCCTTCTGGCAACTTTGGGTTTTGTTTGTTTTACTTTCACTAGTTTCTTTGTATGTAAGGTTAGTTGATTTATTTGGGATGTTCTTGTCTTCTGAGGTAAGATTGTATTGCTATAATATTCCCTCTTAGAACTGCCTTTGCTGTGTACTACAGGTTTTAGATCATGATGTTTACATTTTCATTTGTCTCTGGGTATTTTTCAGTTAATGTATTTAATCCATTTACATGCAAAGCACTTTGAATATGTCTATTCTTATTGCTATTTATTAATTGTTTTGGATTTGTTTTTGATGTTTTTTTTTATTCCTCTTTCATTCTCTTTTCTTGTCATTTGATCACTATAGTTATATTGTGTTTGGATTCTTTTGTTTGTGTGTGTGTGTGTGTGTGTGTGATTGTTCTAAGCTGCTGGTCTCTTAATTTCAAATTCATTTCAAACAGCCTGCATTTACACTCTCTTCTTCTTATGAATGTTGATTACATAGTCATATTTGTGTGTGGATGATTTCTTACCTTTAGTATATATTTGCCTTTACCAGCAGTAGATAAAAGAATATTACAGGCCAATATCACTGATGAACATAGGTGTAAAAATTCTCAGCAAAATATTAGCAAACAAAATCCAACAACACATTAAAAGAACCATTCGTTATTATCAAGTGGGATTTACCCCAGGGACATGAGAATATTTCAATATTCACAAATCAGTGTGATATACCACAAAAACATATTGAAGAATAAAAAGCATATGATTGTTGCAGAAAAGGTTTCTGACAAAACTGAACACTGATTTATCATAAAAACACTCTAAAAATGGTGCAGAAAAGTAACATACCTCAATATAATAAAGGCTACATATGACAGACACACAACTAATGTCATAATGATGAAAAACTCAAAGTGTTTCTTCTATAATCAGGAATAAGTCATGGGTATTTGCTTTTACCACCTTTATTTAACATAGTTTAGAAAGTCTTAGCCATGACAATCAGAGAAGAAAAAAGAAGTAAAAGGAACCCAAATTGGAAAAGAAATAAAATTATCACTGTTTGCAGATAAGATGATATTATTGAAATATGCAAGAAATCCTGAAGGTGCTACTGCCTGCCTGCCTGGTCACTCAGTCGTGTCCAACTCCTTGTGACCCCATGGATTGCAGCCCATCAGGCTCCTCAGTCCATGGGATTCTCCAAGTAAGAACACTGGAAAGATGCTAGTAGAGCTCATCAATGAATTTGGTAAAGTTGAAACATACAAAATTACACAAAAATGTGTCACATTTCTATACACTAACAATGCAAGATTAGAAAGAGAAATTAAGGAAACAATTCCATTTACCATCACAACGAAAAGGATAAAATACCAAGGAATAAACCTACCTGAGGGGGCAAAAGACCTGTACTCCAAAAACTATAAGAAGTTGATGAAAGAATTCAAAGATGACACAGATGGAAAGATATACCATGTTCTTGGACTGAATTAATCAATAGTGTCAAAATGACTATACTAACCAGGGTAATCTAAAGATTTAATGCAACCCCTATCAAATTACCAATGGCATTTTTTTAAAGTGAATTGTGAATTGTGAAAGTGAAATTCACTCCGTCATGTCTAACTCTTTGTAACCCCATGAACTATACACTCCATGGAATTCTCTAGGCCAGAATACTGGAGTTGGTAGCTTTTCACTTCTCCAGGGTATCTTTCCAATCCAGGGATCAAACCCAGGTCTCCCACATTGCAGGCAGATTCTTTACCAGCTGAGCCACACGAGAAGAACAAGAATACTGGAGTGGGTAGACTATCTCTTCTCCAGTGGATTTGCCCAACCCAGGAATCATCCTAAGGTCTCCTGCATTACATGCGAATTCTTTATCAACAGAGCTATGACTTAAATCTAAAGAGAAAACCTTACAATTTATATGGAAACAAAGAAAGACTCAAATAGCCAAAACAACCTTGAGAAAGGAAAACAGCTAGAGAAAGCAGATTCCCTAACTTTGCACTATGCTGTAAAGTTACAGTAATCAAAACAGTATAGTATTGGCAAAAAGAAAGACTTATAGATCAGTGGAATAGAGTAGAAAGCCCAGAATTAAACTCACACTCCTATTGTCACTTAATCTATGACAAAGCAGGAAAGAATATACAATGAAGAAAAGGGAGTCATTTCAATAAGTGGTGCTGGGAAAACTGGGCAGCCACACATAAAAGAACAAAATTGGAATATTCTCTAACACCATTAAAAAAATAATAAAAAACCTCAAAATTATTTAAGATCTAATGTAAGACCAGATACTATGAAATTCCTGGAGGAAAACATACGAAGAAGATTCTCTGACATAAACCACAGCAATAGCTTTTTGGATTCACCCCCTAGAGTAATGAAAAATAAACAAATGTGATCTAATTAAGTTGTAAAGGTTTATGTACAGCAAAGGAAACCATAAACAAAACTAAAAGAAAACTCACAGAATGGGATAAAATATTGGCAAACAATGTGAGTGACAAGGACTTAATTTTCAAAATATAGAAACAGCACCTGCAGCTCAATTAAAAAAAAAAAAAAAAGGCAACCTGAGAAAAAATGGGCAGAAAATCTAAAGAGAAATTTCTCCAACAAGGACAAACAGATGGTCACAAAGCACATGAAAAATTATTACTAATTATCAGAGAAATGCAAATAAAAACTATAAAGAGGTATAACCTCACAATGGTATCAACTTGTAATGGCTATCATAAAAAAATGTCTACAAATAATAAATGCTAGATAGGGTGTGAAGAAAAGAGAATGGTCATACATTTTCAATGGGAATGTAAATTGGTACAGCCGTTAAGGTGAACAGTATAAATGTTCCTTAGAAAACTAAAAATAGTTACCGTATGATCCAGCAATTTTACTGCTGGGCATATATCTGGACAAAACCATAATTTGAAAAGATACTTACACCCCAATGTTCACTGCAGCACTACTTACAATAGCCAGGACGTGGAAACAACCTAAATGTTCATCAACAGATTAATGGATAAAGAAGATGTGGTACATATATACAATGGAACATTATTCAGCCATAACAAATTATGAATTAATACCATTTGAGACAATATGGATGGACCTAGAGATTATCATACTAATGAGGTGATTTGGACAAATCACTTATATGCAATCACAAATCACTTATATCATATATCACTTATATGAAATACCTTAGAAAAATCATACAAATGAACTTATATATAAAATGGACTTGGAGACACAGAAAAGAAAGTGATGCTTGCCAAGAAGTGCAGGGATAAATTAAGAGTTGGAATTAACACATATACACTGCTATATATAAAATTATCACCAAGGACCTAATGTATAGCACAGAGAGCTCTACTAAGCACTTCATAATAACTCATATGGGAAAAAAAATCTGAAAAAGTATAGATACATGTTTCTGTATAAATAAAACATTTTAAGTACAACTGATTAAAATATATATTTTAAATCAATTATACTCCAATATAAAATAAAGTTTTCATCTTCTCTAATGAACAGTCTCCAAGGAAAGAAGCTATTCAAAGAGACAATCAAATTATGTTTCATACTAGAATGAAAAAAGGAAGTATGGCAAGTATCTATTTTCATTTATTTATGTGTATTATTAGATAAAGAGTATTGTATATAGTTGTTCATATGCCATCTAGGGAAAGTAACTTTAATTTATTGCATATATTAAAAATTTATTTTATTTATTCTATGTAGAGGCTAATTACTTTATAATATTGTACTGGTTTTTGCATACATTGACATGAATCAGCCATGGGTGTATATGTGTTCCCCATCCTGAACCCCCCTCCCAACTCCTTCCCCATTCCATCCCTCAGGTCATCCCAGTGCACCAGGCCTGAGCACCTTGTCTCATGCATCAGACCTGGACTGGCAATCTAATTCACATATGGTAATATACATATTTCAATGATATTCTCTCAAATCATGCAATTCTCACCTTCCCCTACAGAGTCCAAAAGTCAGTTCTTTACATCTGTGTCTCTTTGCTGTCTCGGATATAGGGTCATCGTTACCATGTTTCTAAATTGCATATATATATGTTAACATACTATATTGGTGTATTTCTTTCTGACTTACTTCACTCTGTGTAAAAGGCTCCAGTTTCATCCACATCGTTAGAACCGATTCAAATGTGTTCTTTTTAATAGCTGAGTAATGTTCAAACTGGTTTTAAAAAAGGCAGATGAGCCAGAGATCAAATTGCCAACATTCAGTGGATCATCAAGAAAACAAAAGAGTTCCAGAAAAACATCTATTTCTGCTTTATTGATTTGCCAAAGCCTTTGACTTTGTGGATCAAAATAAACTGTGGAAAATTCTGAAAGAGATGGGACTATCAGATCACCTTACCTGGCCCTTGAGAATCTGTATGCAGGTCAGGAAGCAACAGTTAGAACTGCACATGGAACAACAGACTGGTTCTAAACAGGAAAAGGAGTACATCAAGGCTGTATGTTGTCACACTGTTTATTTAATTTCTATGCAGAGTACATCATGAGAAACGCTGGGCTGGAAGAAACACAAGCTGGAATCAAGATTGCCAGGAGAGATCTCAATAACCTCAGATATGCAGATGACACCACCCTTATGGCAGAAAGTGAAGAGGAACTAAAAAGCCCCTTGATGAAAGTGAAAGAGGAGAGTGAAAAAATTGGCTTAAAGCTCAACATGCAGAAAAGTAAAATGATGGCATCTGGTCCCATCACTTCACGGAAAATAGATAGGGGAACAGTGGAAACAGTGTCAGACTTTATTTTTGGGGGCTCCAAAATCACCACAGATGGTGATTGCAGCCATGAAACTAAAAGACGCTTACTTCTTGGAAGGAAAGCTATGACCAACCTAGACAGCATATTCAAAAGCAGAGACATTACTTTGCCAACAAAGGTCCATCTAGTCAATGCCATGGTTTTTCTAGTAGTCATGTATGGATATGAGAGTTGGACTATAAAGGAAGCTGAGTGCCGAAGAATTTATGCTTTTGAAATATGGTGTTGGAGAAGACTCTTGAGAGTCCCTTGGACTGCAAGGAGATCCAACAAGTCCATCCTAAAGAAGATCAGTCCTGAGTGTTCATTGGAAGGACTGATTTTGAAGCTGAAACTCCAGTACTTTGGCCACCGATGCGAAGAGCTGACTCATTTGAAAAGACCCTGAAGTTCAGAAAGATTGAGGGCATGAGGAGAAGGGGACAACAGAGGATGAGATGGTTGGATGGCATCACTAACTCAATGGACATGGGTTTGGGTAAACCCCAGGAGTTGGTGATGGACAGGGAGGCATGGTGTGCTGCTTTCATGGAGTCGCAAAGAATCAGATATGACTTAGTGACTGAATTGAACTGAACTGAATATTCCATTGCATATATGTACCACAGCTTTCTTATCCATTTGTCTGCTGATGGCCATCTGGTTTGCCTCCATGTCCTAGCTATTATAAACAGTGTAGAGGATGAGATGGTTGGATGGCATCACTAACTCAATGGACATGGGTTTGGGTAAACCCCAGGAGTTGGTGATGGACAGGGAGGCATGGTGTGCTGCTGTTCATGGAGTCGCAAAGAATCAGATATGACTTAGTGACTGAATTGAACTGAACTGAATATTCCATTGCATATATGTACCACAGCTTTCTTATCCATTTGTCTGCTGATGGCCATCTGGTTTGCCTCCATGTCCTAGCTATTATAAACAGTGTTGTGATGATCATTGAGATACATATGTCTCTTTCAATTCTGGTTTCCTAGCTGTGTATTTCCCAGAAGTGGGATTGCTGGGTCATATGGCAGTTCTATTTCCAATTTTTAAGGAATCTCCACACTTTTCTCCATGTGGCTGTACTAGTTTGCATTCCTACCAACAGTGTAAGAGGGTTGCCTTTTCTCCATACCCTCTCCAGCATTTATTGTTTTTAGACTTTTTGATAGCAGCCATTCTGATCAGCGTGAGATGGTACCTCATTGTGGTTTTGATTTTCATTTATCTGACAGTGAGTGATGTTAATAATCTTTTCATGTGTTTGTTAGCCATCTGTATGTCTTCTTTGGAGAAATGTCTGTTTAATTCTTTGGCCTATTTTTGTTTGGGTCATTTATTTTTCTGAAATTGAGCTCCATGGAGCTGCTTGTATATTTTGAGATTAATTCTTTGTTAGTTGATTCATTTGCTATTATTTTCTTCCATCTGAAGGCCGTCTTTTCACCTTGCTTATAGTTTCCTTCATTGTGTAAAAGCTTTTAAGTTTAACTAGGTCCCATTTATTTTTGCTTTTATTTCCATTACTCTGGGAAGTGGGTCATAGAGGATCCTGGTGTGATTTATGTCAGAGAGTTTTGCCTCTGTTTTCCTCTAGGAGTTTTATAGTTTCTGGTCTTGCATTTAGATCTTTAGTCCATTTGGAGTTTATTCTTGTGTATGATGTTAGAAAGTATTCTGTTGCTAAGTTGCTTCAGTTGTGTCTGACTTTGTGCAACCCCATAGACAGCAGCCTACCAGGATCCCGCGTCCGTGGCTTTCTCCAGGCAAGAACACTGGAGTGGGTTGCCATTTCCTTCTTCAATGCATGAAAGTGAAAAGTGAAAGTGAAGTCACTCAGCCATGTCCGACACTTCACGACCAAATAGACTGAAGCCTACCAGGCTCCTCCATCCATGGTATTTTCCAAGCAAGAGTACTGAAGTGGGGTGACATCGCCTTCTCTGAGAAAGTGTTCTAGTTTCATTCTTTTACAAGTGATTGACCAGCTTTCTCAGCACCATTTGTTAAAGAGATTGTCTTTTCTCCATTTTATATTCTTGACTCCTTTTTCAAAGATAAGGTGTCCATAGGTGCATGGATTTATCTCTGGGTTTTCTATTTTGTTCCATTGATCTATATTTCTATCTTTGTGCCAGTACCATACTGTCTTGATGATTGCAGCTTTGTAGTATAGTCTGAGGTCGGTTAGGTTGATTCCTCCAATTCCATTCTTCTTTCTCAAGGTTGCTTTGCCTACCTGAGTTTTTTTTTGTTTTGTTTTGTTTTGTTTTGTTTTTGTATTTCCATACAGATTGTGAAATGATTTGTTCTAGTTATTTGAAAAGTATTATTGGTAGCTTGATAGGGATTGCATTGAATTCCTAGATTGCTTTGGGTAGTATAGTCATTTTCACTATATTGATTCTTCCGATCCATGAACATGGTATACTTCTCCATCTATTAGTGTCCTCTTTGATTTCTTTCGCCAGTGTTTTATAGTTTGCTATACATAGGTCTTTTGTTTCTTTAGGCAAATTTATTCCTAAGTATTTTATTCTTTTTGTTGCAATGGTGAATGAGATTGTTTCCTTAATTTCTCTTTCTGTTTTCTCATTTTTTTATGTATAGGAATGTAATGGATTTCTGTGTGTTAATTTTATATCCTGCAACTTTACTATATTCATTGATTAGCTCTAGTAGTTTTCTGGTGGTGTCTTTAGGGTTTTCTATGTAGAGGATCATGCCATCTGCAAACAGTGAGAGTTTTACTTCTTCTTTTCCAATCTGGATTCCTTTTATTTCTTTTTCTTCTCTGCACATATTTTTTGAAAAAGCTTTAAAATATCTTTGGAAAATTATAGGCAATTACAGTAGAGGGAGTTAACATTTCACAATAAAAATGTTAGTCTTATTAATGAAAATAGACAATTTTTTTGGATAATTTTCTTTTGGACAATTTTAATTTGGATAATAATGTATTTTATTGTTTCTTTAAATCAATAATAACTTTGTTTATTAAGTCATTCAAATATTAGACTGAAAATAGTATTATACAAAATAACACTATGCTCTTTTGAAAGCAAATACTTATCTTTAATTGAAGATCACTGAATCAACTTATGCATTAATCACTGTACTCAGCAGATGAAAATATTTCTATAATTTTCATAAAAAATACATTACACATTAAAAATGATTAGGATTATAATGCTTAATGACAATGTTTTAAGAATGACTAACAAATTTTGAATATTCAGTGCCCAAATTAGCAAGACCACACATACCAACTGAAGCCATGGTAAAGGTGCCTACTGCTAATATTGAAACTATAAAAACTTTAGTCTTCTTAATTTTGTGTGATAGATAATTTGTCCCCCTTTCTGTTTTCTTTCAATCAAAAAAAATTTTTTATTCATAAAAAATACATTACACATTAAAAATGATTAGGATTATAATGCTTAATGACAATGTTTTAAGAATGACTAACAAATTTTGAATATTCAGTGCCCAAATTAGCAAGACCACACATACCAACTGAAGCCATGGTAAAGGTGCCTACTGCTAATATTGAAACTATAAAAACTTTAGTCTTCTTAATTTTGTGTGATAGATAATTTGTCCCCCTTTCTGTTTTCTTTCAATCAAAAAAAATTTTTTATGTTTATATTAATGTCACTACCCAAAGTTGATGACATATCTGCTGAAAAACAAGTAAAATACAACTATGAAGGAAATTATCAGAAGCAAATGAATGTAAATGTTGTCACTGAAAATTGATGTGAACATCACAAATTTATACTAAATAAATCAACACCTTGGAAATGTACTTCAGTAGCCCAGTTGATATTTTTATTTTTATAATTAATTCTAATTACTTTACAATGCTACTGCTAAGTCACTTCAGTCGTGTCTGACTCCATGCGACTGCATAGAGGGAAGCCCATCAGGCTTCCCCCGTCCCTGGGATTCTCCAGGCAAGAACACTGGAGTGGGTTGCCATTTCTTTCTCCAATGCATGAAAGTGAAAAGTGAAAGTGAAGTCGCTCAGTTGTGTCCGACTCTTAGCGACCCCATGGATTGCAGCCTACCAAGCTCCTCCATCCATGGGATTTACTTTACAATAGCAGTATTCAAAATAGAATTTTTTTTTAATTTAGGTATATTTTAATATAGATTCCCTCCAAGAGACTGATAAGAATAAAGATATAAAATATACTAGGAAAAGAATGAAAAAATTTATCAAAATAATTTAACAGTGATATATTCATTGAGTAAAATGCATTCATTAAAATATAATTAACAATCTCACTAAAATGTCTTATCTAGTTCTAGTTTACCTATGTATATATACATATCATATATACAAATTTCAATTCAGAAAAGATGAAATTGGACTCTATATCTGAGGAAATTTCTGGAGCAGAAACCAGAAGTTGGTTAAAAAGGCCATGACCATGTTGATGTATGGCAAAACCAATAAAACATTGTAAAGTAATTAACCTCCAATTAAAATAAGTAAATTTATATTAAAAAAAAGACCATGACCCAATCTAAAGATAGAGAGTGGGTGAAGAATTAAAAATTGTAAGTTCACTTCAACAAGAGACTCACTTCAATAAGGGTTGGACCTGCAAAATGCCCTGAGAGGCCAAAGCACTCGAGGGTAAAACAAACAAACAAAAAAAGCTAACGTGTATTCCTCTAGACTTCACAGTACGTTATGAAGCTAAATAATCAAAATAACATGATACTGGAACAAAAACAGACACATAGATCAATGGAACTGGAAAGAGAGCCCAGAAATAAACCCACACACTTAAGTTCAATTCATTTATGACAAAAGTAGATAGACTATACAATGGAGAAATGACAGTCTCTTCAATAAGTGGTGCTGGGAAAACTGGACAGCTATGTGTAACAGAAAGGGATTAGAACATTTTCTCAATCAATCTAGAAAAATAAACTCAAAATGAATTATAGGTCTAAATATAAGACCCAAAATCATAAAATTCCTAGAGAACACAGGCAGAACATTCTTTGACATAAATTATAGCAACATTATTTTGATCTCTCTCCTAACAAAGGAAATAAAAGCAAAATTTTTTAATGGTACAGAATTAAATGTAAAAGATTTTGCACAGCAAAGGAAGCTATTGATAAAAGGAAGAGATCATCTACTGAACAAGAGAAAATATTTGTAAATGATGTGACTAGTAAGGGATTGATATTCAAAATATATAAACAGCTCATAAAACTCAATATCTAAAAACAAACAAAAAAAAATTAAAAGATCTAATAGACATTTTTCCAAACAACATTACAGATGGCCAACAGTCACATGAAGAAAACTCAAATCACTAATCATCACAGAAATGCAGATCAAAATCATAATGAAGTATCACCTTATACCTGTCAGAATGGCTATAATCAAAAAGATTACAAGTCACAAACATTGGTGAGGATGTGGAAAAAAGGCAACCCTCCACGCAGTTGGTGGGAATGTAAATAGTCACTGTCACAGTGGAAAAAAAATATGGAGATTCCTGAAAAAACCAGAACTACTAAATTATCTAGCAGTTCCACTCCTGATTAAAAAAAAACCCACAAATTTGAAAAGATATATGCATCCCAATGTTCACACCAATGCTATTGACAATAACAAAGATATGGAAGCAATCCTAATGTCCATCAACATATGAATGGATAAATAAGACATACACACAAACAGACATATATACACAAGATGGAATATAGTTCAGTCATAAAAAAAGAAATTCTGCCATTATCAAGAGTGTAGATGGACTTAGAGGTTATTATACTCAGTGAAATAAATCAGATTGAGAAAGACAAATACTGTATGTTATCACTTAAGTGTGGAATCTAAATGATAACCCAATATGTATAATAGACCAGAAACAGACTCACAGTTAAAGAAAATGAACTAGTGGTTACCAGTGGAGAGAGAGTAGGGAGAAGAGGCAAGATATTTGTATGGAATTAAGAGATACAAACCATTTTGTATAAAATAAATAAGATACAAAGATATGTTGCACAGCACAAGGAAAGACAGTCCTTATTTTGTAATAACTTTAAATGGAGTATAATCTATACGAATATTGAATCATTGTTATATATCTAAAATTCATAAATTAAAAAACAATTCATAATTTTATTAGAGAAACATGAGAAAATATGAAGCCATTGGAAGGAGAAGAAAACTATGTAAAATTTAACTATGTATGCTACAGAAGAAATGTTGTATATGATTTAAAGTATTATTTTGATATGAAATAGTTCTGTAAGTTCTGTTTCTTATAGTGAATAGAAACAATCCAAGAGTCTATGATTTTGTGAATGTTTTAATTTTGTTATTCTCTGACAAATATTTTGGGATTGCCATTTATGGAAGAAAGGACAAGCTGACTTGAATTGAAAGCTCTAAAATGTCCTCCTTGAATTCCAAAGAACTCTGAAAACAATGACTGAGAGTATATGACAACAGTTAACAAAACAAGAACAAATTTGTGAAATCTTTCCAAATCAGTGAATATTGTGAGATTACTTTAGTGTCAAATGTATTTAAATCAGGTATAAATGTACATGTCAGAGAGAAGATAGAATGGAAAATAATACTTTTGATATGTGTAGATAATACCAGGAAAGTCATATCCTGATAGTTAATTCACACTTACCTTGAATGTGAAAATTAGTTAAATTCTCAATTTAAGGATTTGTTATCGTTACATGCATAGCAGTGTAAACTGATACTTTGGAAAAAAAAAGCCAGAGTGTAAAACTGATGTCAGTTGTCAGGTTCCTAAAGTATAATGGAAATGTTTATTTAAAAATTCTTTCTAGTTTTTTATCTTGAAAGTGTTATATCAGTAAAAATATTTCACAACTGCCTGAGGAATACCTCACATCCTACAGAAGAATTCACCATTCAGAAAATTAAATTTGAGCCAATAAGGGAGAAGATGATTTATATGCCATTTATAAATAAATTAGGTTCTTTATAAATCACGAGTAGTTTAATCTAAATAGCTCCCATGTATCAACAACAAAACTAAATAAATCAATTTTTCATATGGGGCCCATAGCTCTGGAATATACACAAAATTAAATTAGAAAATGTGCTATTGATAAAAAATAATGTGACTGTCAAATATTCCATGTCTCTTATATTTACACATTCTCCCATCATTTCAACAGTTTTCAGTTTTATAGGGCTCATTTTATCATGTTTGTTAACATAACTGGGCCATGAGTGCCTGAGGCATTGCCAAGTAATTAGAAGTGATTCAAGAACACCATCAAACACAGTTCTCTATACAGATACAATTTTAGTTTTCAAAAATACTGGCTATATAAAATGCAGAGGAAGTAGAAAGATATATGATATATTGCTTTTGGTAGATGCATATTTTCTTTTGATTTTGGGGAAAAACTGATACTTTCAAATTGGAAGGGATGATGCTGAAGTTGAAACTCCAATACTTTGGCCATTTGATGTGTAGAGCTGATTCACTGGAAAAGACCCTGATGCTGGGAAAGATTTTGTGACAGAGAATGAGATGGTTGGATGGCATCACCGACTCAACGGCCACGAGTTTGAGCAAACTCTGGGAGATAGTGAAGAACAGGGAAGCCTGGTGTGCTGCAGTCCATGGGGTCGCAAAGAGTCAGAGACAACTTAGCAACTGAACAATGAACAATATTTTCATCAATAGATACTGAATGTATAATTGCCATTAATTCCATTTCAAAACTTTAAACAATAATTTATACCCACAGTGGCTGAAGACCAATAGTTTAGAATTTTTAAAACCCATTGAATATATAGATATTTAAAGTTAAAATAGCAATGACTTCAATTAATTCCAGTTTAGTACTGCTTCTCAAAATATTGAACCCTAACATATAAAGAAAAGTTAGAAATATTTAAACTATTTCAAAATAAATTGTTTTCCATTAAGAGGTTAGACTGATCCCAATTTATCTATTTTGATTGAGAAAGTTATTGATGCAGGAAGTTTAAATGATTAGAATGCTTTCTTCTGAGTTATTCAGTATATAAGCTTTGTGATAAGACAGGTGGTTTTCTTTTTTATTCCTTGTATAATCATCTTATTATGAAACTTAGTTTGCTTAGTTTTTGTGAATCTTAGGAATACTCTTCCCCATTCCTACTAGACATGGATATCTTTTTTTTTTTTCCTAAACTTCTGTTTCTGGTGTGGTAATATGAAATTTAGTGACCTAGGAGGATTCACATGATTCCCCAACACAGCTCAGGTACACTGTGAGGTCATTCTCTGGGGTATAGAACCTGAGACACTGCTTCGAATTCACTGTATACATTATTCTCTGTCTTTTGCACACCAATTCCAGAGATGAGAAAACAAAGCAAATGCGTTACTCCTACAGTCCATCCTGCTCAGCAGAAACCTGCTCTGAGGCATAGATGTTGGGGCTGGAAGCAAGGTCTCTGTTCATGGTGCCTTATCTGTCCTTGCCAGAGCTTTAGTGAAGACAGCTTTGGGGCATTCCTGCTTGATGTGTGTGTTTTGGAGGATGGGAAAGAATATGATGCTTGAAATGTATTTGAAGGCAGTAAGTATTAAAGCTTGATTTTATTATCTTTATTTTTGTGTGAGCTGGTATGAGAAATAATTTGTGTTTAAAGTTTGCTCAGCACTGAGCAATGGCAAAAACTTCCCTTTAGCTAGGTTTTACTTAGAGATTGGAAAATTGAAGTCTCAGATTTTCCTGATACTGCTTGTTTTGGCAGAATTAAGGACTGGGGTATCACAGGGCCTTTGCATTCAAGTACCTGCAGCCCGCCTGAAATTCATCTGCCTCTATAAAAACTCACTGCTTAATTTTATGAAAAGAAATATAGGCTAAATACAGTAACAGATTAAAAACTAAGAAAAGGCAGGATATAGTCAGATTAAGGAGATTCTTTACCATCCGAGCCACCAGGGAAGCCCACTGATAACACACAGACCTATAAAGAAGCTTTATGAAACTGAACATCTAGATGTTAAAAATTGACCATCAAAATGGACAAAGTAAAAGAAAAACAATTTAAATTTAATGATATTAAGGAAAGGGGACTTTCTTTTTTATACAAATTTATTTTAATTAGAGGTTAATTACTTTACAATATTGTATTGGTTTTGCCATACATCAACATGTATCTGCCACAGGTATACATGTGTTCCCCATCCTGAACCCACCTCCCTCCTCCCTCCCCGTACCATCCCTCTGGGTCATCCCAGTACACCAGCCCCAAGCATCCAGTATCATGCATCGAACCTGAGCTGGTGACTCGTTTCATATATGATATTATACATGTTTCAATGACATTCTCCTAAATCATCCCACCCTCTCCCTCTCCCACAGAGTCCAAAAGACTGTTTTATACATCTGTGTCTCTTTGCTGTCTCACATACACAGTTATTGTTACCATCTTTCTAAATTCCATATATATGTGTTAATATACTGTATTGGTGTTTTTCTGTTTCATCCACCTCCTTAGAACTGATTCAAATGTATTCTTTTTAATGGCTGAGTAATACTCCATTGTGTATATGTACCACAGCTTTCTTATCCATTCATCTTCCAGAAAAATAAATGATCCAATCAAAAAATGGGCCAAAGAACTAAATAGACATTTCTCCAAAGAAGACATACAGATGGCTAACAAACACATGAAAAGATCACTCATTATCAGAGAAATGCAAATCAAAACCACAATGAGGTACCATTTCACTCCAGTCAGAATGGCTGTGATTCAAAAGTTAACAAGCAATAAATGCTGGAGAGGGTGTGGAGAAAAGGGAACCCTTTTACATTGTTGGTGGGAATGCAAACTAGTACAGCCACTATGGAGAACAGTGTGGAGATTCCTTAAAAAACTGGAAATAGAATTGCCTTATGACCTAGCAATCCCACTGCTGGGCATACACACGAAGGAAACCAGAATTGAAAGAGACACATGTACCCCAATGTTCATCACAGCACTGTTTATAATAGCCAGGACTTTCTTTAAAGCCCATTTGATGCAACTCTCTTTAACATCACACTTTCTCATTATGCTTTAACCCAGGCATCATTTTGATGATCATAAAACCTCACATCCATATTTAATCTTATTTAACAGTTATAATGTTTCATAAATATTGTACAAATTTTTTAATGTAAATGCTTTTTCAAAATTATAATTATATGTGCCCCTGTTTAACATAGTCATATTTCATTTACACAAAAAAGAGCAAAACTCAAATATATCAAAAGGAAAGGGAGGGGAATGAGATAACCCCAATGGAAGAACTATTACTATCTTTTTCATTTCTAATAAAACACAGAGTGTCCTTGTGAATTACAGAAAATCTGGTCTCATTAGAGTTCTCTAGATTTCACCTCTACAAGAATATGATCCATTTGAACAGTTGACAGAAAACTCAGAAAAGTGGAAATAATTATCACAGATATGAAGGTTAACCTTGAGGACTTGGGGAGATTATCAGAAATGAGAAAACCTGGTAAGTGCAATTAGTAAAGTTTAAAAAAAAAAAGGAAGAAAGATAAACTCGAAGTAGCTAAAAACAGCCTGATAAAAGCAAGTAATATTTACAGTGTAGAAACTGTTGACTTATACACACAATATGAGAGTTGTGAGTCACGTTTTAACTGCAGCAAATGAAGACTATAGCGGGAGATAGCATCTCAGACAACTCTGAGAAACTGCTCCAAAGAGGCAGGAGGGAAGGTCAGTATACATGAGATTTTGGTGAAGGAGGAGTGGATGTGATCAAGCACGTATTTTTTTTTGCAGAAGGGCACTGCTAGTCACAAGAGAAGATTCACTGTGAAGGATTTCAGTGCTTTTCTAGATATGAAGATACAAGAGTTGGGCTTATAAAATCACCTCCTGAAAATATCAAACTGTCTGAAGACCTGTCCTGCCAGTTTTGCCCTGAGCACAGAGTACCTCATTTCCGCTCTTCACCCTGAACTCTTTTCGGGAGGTGTTGAAAATCAGAAGCTGCAGCAACACATTTAATTCTTGTAGAGGTAGATGGCAGGCTTCTTTAGTGGTTCAGATGGTGAAGAACCCTGCTGCAATGCAGGAGACTAAGGTTTGATCCCTGGGACGGGAAGATCTCCTGGAGAAGGGAATAGTGACCCACTCTAGTTTTCTTGCCTGGAGGATTGCATGGATAGACACAGACACGACTGAATGACTAACACAGACACACACACACACAGGTAGATGGCAAGTGCCCACAGTCAGTGCTGATTTGCAGTTGACAGTACTTTGAAACTCTCCTGGTATAAGTATTACTCCATCTTTATTTCTTTCTTTCTTTATTTTTGAAATGTAAAATGCAGTACTATTAAACTTTTTTTAAATTAATTTTTATTTTTTAGTTTGTTTTGCTTTACAATACTCTATTCGTTTTGCTATACATTGACATGAATCAGCCATGAGTGTACATGAAT
>SJXQ01011638.1:364814-391681 GCA_006408695.1 Aepyceros melampus
GACTAAGGTCCGTCTAGTCAAGGCTATGGTTTTTCCTGTGGTCATGTATGGATGTGAGAGTTGTACTGTGAAGAAGGCTGAGCGCCGAAGAATTGGTGCTTTTGAACTGTGGTGTTGGAGAAGACTCTTGAGAGTCCCTTGGACTGCAAGGAGATCCAACCAGTCCATTCTGAAGGAGATCAGCCCTGGGTGTTCTTTGGAAGGAATGATGCTAAAGCTGAAGCTCCAGTACTTTGGGCACCTTATGCGAAGAGTTGACTCATTGGAAAAGACCCTGATGCTGGGAGGGATTGGGGGCAGGAGGAGAAGGGGACGACAGAGGATGAGATGGCTGGATGGCATCACAGACTCAATGGACGTGAGTCTGAGTGAACTCCGGGAGTTGGTGATGGACAGGGAGGCCTGGGGTGCTGCGATTCATGGGGTCGCAAAGAGTTGGACACGACTGAGTGACTGAACTGAACTGAACTGAAGACAAATACAGTCATGATTTCTAGAAATAAAGGACAAATCAAACTCCTGAATAAAAACTGTATAATATTCCCTTGGGAAAAATGAATAAAAAAAAAAATCAACTTCAAAGCTGATACTGATGACATTACTGAACTTTATGGCTAAATCATGTTCTCTGAATATCTAAACATAAAAACGACAAATGATCTTTGAAGTTTGGATCTAAGTGTCTTCACAGAAACAAAATAGAACAAAATGTGTGGAACAATGTCTATCGATGCAAGTGCAATATGATGACTGTCCAAAGGGTCTTCAGTATGAAGCTAACAGACTAATGTTAGCTCTCAAACACATGAGAAGGAAGAATAAAATGATCTGACAGTGCAATGCAGACTGTGAAATGAAGGAGATTAAACACTCTAGAAACAGAAAAGTTAAACTACTGATGGGCATTAAATTCCTATAAATATAGAACTGGAACCCATGGAGAAAGGGAATTTATAGGAACAGGCTTCCCTGATGGCTCAGATGGTAAAGAATCTGCCTGCAATGCAGGAGACTCTGGTTTGATCCCCTGGAGAAGGGAATGGCTACCCACTCCAGCACTACCTGGAGAAACCCATGGACCAAGGACCCAGAAGGGCTATGATCCATGGGGCTGCAAAGAGTGAGACATGCCTGAGTTACGCACACTACAACATTTATAAAAGTAAAAGGTAAAAATAAAGTGAAGTAGCTCAGTCGTGTCCACCTCTGTGACCCCACAGACTGTAGTTTACCAGGCTCCTCCATCCATGAGATTTTCCAGTCAAGTGTACTGGAGTGGGTTGCCATTTCCTTTTCCAGAAGGAACAACATTTAAAATTAAATGTAAATAAAATTAAGCAGTAAAATTTATAATCTAAATAAAGACAAGAGATATGGAAAAATGAGGTGAGAACATATATTTGTTTTTGCTGATTTCCTTATCTAACGAAGCAATAGAGTCTGAATACATCCAAAATGGGAAGGTGTAGTAAATGAAATGTATCCTACACACACTTAATACTTTCAACTCCACCAAGTGAGCACATGTGTGTGTCCACTCCTGTGTAGGCACGTACACACACATACTTGCATTCATGTACTAATTTTTTGTAGTTATATTTTTGTAGTAGAAAAACATTTATAATATCCCAATTCCTTCATCCTAGATTCATTTTTAAGTTAAAGTAAAATTAATCAGTCCTGAATACTCATTGGAAGGGCTGATGCTGAAGCTGAAGCTCCAATACTTTTGCCGCCTGATGTGAAGGACTGACTCGCCGGAAAAGACCCTGAGGCTGGGAACAACTGAAGGCAGGGGGAGAAAGGGATGTCAGAGGATGAGATGGTTGGAAGGCGTCACCAATGTGATGGACATGAGTTTGAACAGGCTTGAGGAGTTGGTGATGAATGGTGAAGTCTGGTGTGCTGCATTACATGGGACTGCAAAGAGTTGGACACAACTGAGCGACTGAAGTAAATTGAACTGAATCACTTTATTATTGTGGTTAAATTTTGCATTTCCCTAAAACAGTGATCTAGATCATATTTTCATGTACTTATTGGCAACTTATATATCCTCTTTGGATAAATATCTATACAAATCCTTTGTCTACATTTTTATATTGGGCTCTTTAGGCTTTTACTGCTTGTTAAGGCTTTTTTTCCTCCCCTAAATTTATAAGATTTCCCCAAGATCTGTTTTATAAGATCTATTTGCTTTGAAAGCTTTAAAAAAATCTTGTTTTGTTGTTAATTATATGCTAATACACAAAGCAAAATGGAGTAAGAAATTTAAAAGCAGAAATTCTCAAAATCCTCTAAACAAAAGCATATATTTCATGACTTTACATATATATATTTTAAATAATTTGCTTAGTCGGTCAGTCATGTCTGACTCTTTGCAACCCCATGGACTGTAGCCAGCCAGGCTTCACTGCTCATGGGGATTCTCCACATAAGAATACTGGAGTGGGTTGCCATGTCCTCCACCAGGAGATCTTCCCAACGCAGGGATAAACACAGATTTCCTGCATTTCAGGCAGATTCTTTACCGACCAGGGAAGAAATTTTTACCCAATTTTTAGAAATAAGATTTTTGGAAAAATAAATTGAGTATAGAATAAAATAAAAACCACTATTATTAGGATAATTTAAAGCAGTAGAAATATGTAAATTTTGACATAAAAATATTTTTTTGGCTGTGTTGGTAAACAATGGAGTTGAAATTCTTACTACCAGTTTGCCTGTTCTTAAAGCTCTAAATTTTTAAATTACAAGAGTGTTAATATATTTTGGCAAAATTCTGGAAATCATAGAAATGTTATGAAGTTATCTCTTTTTATTTGGTTTTAAGAAACTAGCAATAATTTTGCCTCTTATCTTCAAATAACCTTGAATTTACATTCCAACATTTTTAATGAATCCATAAAGACGTAGGTAATATATAAGCCATGCTGAGCAAGGCAAATTTAATAATTTTATTATAAAAGAACTTTAACCAAAAATGTTATTTTTGCATTGGCTGCTGTTAAATGATGTGAGTGCTTTATGTTATTTTTAAGACATTAATTTATACTTCTGAAATGGTAGTTCATAATATAAGGTAAATGTACATATATGTGTACATATACCAATGTATATATATTTACAATTGTGCATATACTCAAATATGAAGGGAAGAGCTACTCACTCCAGTGTTCTTTCCTGGAGAATCCCATGGACAGAGGAGACTGGCAGGCTACAGTCCATGGGGTCACAAAATGTCAGACACAAGTGAATGACTAACACTTTCACACACTCGAATATATTTTTGTTATGTAACAGACATGACACCTAAATGTGTGTATGTGTGCACATGGCATCTCCCGTTAGGTAATTCAATCTTTAAATCATTTTTACCTTCAATCATTTCCTGTTGAAATTTGTAACTTTTTCATAGTTTTGATATACTAGAGACTTGAGAGAATTGAATGAAACTAGATTAAAGGAAAAGTCTGGATAAGTGACCTGAACTCAACAGCTAGGCACAGGTCACTCAGATACATGTTGAGTCTGTAAACGATGGCTGTGAAGGGCATCAACCCTGGCACCCAAACCCAAAGATACTTATACCTAGACCATAAGTTGGGATGAACATCTTTGTGGATGAAACGCGCTCCCTGTATCCAGGGACTAGCAATGGAAGAAGCTCCAGTGTCAGCAGAGAGCCCTCCATTCCTGCACATCTTCTAGTATTGACTGGCTCCAGCCAACAACTCCAGCAGGGCCTTTGCCCAGGCCTCTGGGTGGCACATTGACCAACATCCAGAAGCCAGAATAGGTTTACACATTCAAGAGGACCAGCAGTGGGACAACAAGGTTGCCTGGCATGTCCTACAGCTACATGGATCAGCTGAAGGGCATGCTCCTGCTAATCGGGGCCTGGCAAAATGCGGTCCACTGGAGAAAATAATGGCAAACCAATACAGTATTCCTGGCTGGAGAACCTCATGAACAGCGTGAAAAGGCAAATATGTATGACACTGAAAGATGAACCTCCCAGGTTGATAGGTGTCCAATAGACTACTGGAGAAAAGCAGAGAAATACCTCCAGAAAGAATGAAGAGCCAGAGCCACAGCCCAGTTGTGGATGTGTCTGGTGGTGAAAATAAAGTCCGAAGCTGTAAAGAGCAATATTGCATAGGACCTTGGAATGTTAGGTCCTTGAGTCAAGGTAAACTGGATGTGGTCAAACAGGAACTGCCAAGAGTGAACATTGACATTTTAGGAATCAATGAATTGAAATGGATGGAAAAAAGCAAATTTAATTCAGGTAATCATTATATCCACTACTGTTGGCTATTAGAAGTAGTAGCTTATTTCTTTCCAGCAGAAATCTACTACCCTTACAAGAAATGGAGTGGTCCTCATAGTCAAAAAGAGATTCTGAAATGCAGTACTTGGGTGCAGTCTCAAAAATGACAGAATGATCTTTGTTCATTTTCAAGGCAAACCACTCAACAACACAGTGATCCAAGCCTATGCCCCAACAACTAATGCCAAAGAAGCTGAAGTTGAACATTCTATGAAGACATACAAGACTTTCTAGACCTACCACCAAAAGGAAAAAGAAAAAAAGATGTCCTTTTCATCATAGGGGACTGGAATACAAAAGTAGGCAGTCAAGAGATACCTGGAATAACAGGCAAGTTTGGCGCTGGAGTACAAAACAAAGCAGGACATAAACTAACAGTTTTGCCAAGAGAATGCACTTGTCACAGCAAACACCCTCTTCCAACAACACAAGAGACAACTCTATACATGGACATCACCAGATGGTCAATACTGAAATCAGATTGATTATATTCTTTGTAGCCAAAGATGGTTTATTTTTACTCTATACAGTCAGCAAAAACAAGACCAGGAGCTGACTGTCGCTTGGATCATCAGCTCATTATTGTAAAATTCAGACTCAACTTGAAGAAAGTAGAGAAAACCATAAGAACAACATTCAGGTATGACCTAAATCAAATCCTTGATGGTTATACAGTGGAGGTGACAGATTCAAGGGATTAGATCTGATAGAGAGAGTGCCTGAAGAACTATGGATGGAGGTTTGTAACATTGTACAAGATGTGAACAAAACCATCCCCAAGATAAAGAAATGCAAGAAGGCAAAATGGTTGTCTGAAGAGGCCTTACAAATAGCTGAGAAAAGAAAAGTGAAAAGCAAAGGAGAAAGGGAAAGATATACCCAACTGAATGCAGAGTTCAGAGAATAGCTAGGAGATATAAGAAAGCCTACTTAAGTGAACAATGCAAATAAACAGTAGGATGGGAAAGACTAGAAATCTCTTCAAGAAAATTAGAGATTCCAAGGGAAAATTTCATTCAAAGATAGGCACAATAAAGAACAGTAATGGTATGGATCCAACAAGAGCATAATATATTAACAAAAGGTGGCAAGAATACACAGAAAAACTGTACAAAAAAGTTCTTGATGACTCGGATACCCACAATGGTGTGATCACTTACCTAGAGCCAGACATCCTAGACTGTGAAATCAGGTGAGCATTAAGAAGCATCACTACAAACAATGCTAGAAGGTTTGTTTGGAATTTATGGAATTCCAGCTAAGCGATTTCAAATCCTAAAAGATTTGACGTTAAACTACTAAATTCAATACACTAGCAAATTTGGAAAACACAGCAGTGGCCACAAGACGAAAAATTCAGTTTGCTTTGAAATCCCAAAGACAGGCAACGCCAAAAAATGTTCAAATTACTGTACAATTGCGTTCATTTCACATGCTAGCAGGATCATGCCCAAATCCTTCAAGCTAGGCTTCAGTAGTATGTGAATTGAGAAATTTCAGATGCACAAGCTGGATTTAGAAAAGGCAGAGGAATCAGAGATCAAATTGCCAATGTCCGCTGGGCCATAAAAAAAGAAAGGGAATTCAAAAAAGAATCTACTTCTGCTTCACTATGCTAAAGCCTTTAACTGTGTGCATCACAATAAACTGTGGAAAATTCTTAAAGAGATGGGAATACCAGATCACCTTACCCCTCTACTGAGAAATCTGTATGCAGGACAAGAAGCAACTGTTAGTACTGAACATGGAGCAATGGACTATTTCCAAACTGGGGAAGGAGTACGTCAAAGCTGTTTATTGTTACCCTGCTTATTAAATGTCTATACAGCGTACATCATGTGAACTGCCAGGCTGGACATTCACAAGCTGGAATCAAGGCTGCCTGGAGAAGTATCAACGACCTGAGATATGCAGATGATACCACTTTAATGACAGAAAGCAAAGAGGAACTAAAGAGCATCTTGATGAATATGAAGGAGGAGTGAAAAACCTGACCTAAAACTCAACATTCAAAAAATGAAGAGCATGGCATCTGGTCCCATCATTTCATGGCAAATAGATGGGGAAAAAGCAGAAACGGTGACATATTTTATATTCTTGGAATTCAAAATCACTGCAGAGATTGTCTGCAACCATAAAATTAAAAGATGCTTGCTCCTTGGAAGAAAAGCTATGACAAACATATTAAAAAGCAGAGACATCACTTTACTGACAAAGTCTGTATATTCAAAGCTATGGTTTTTCCAATATCATGTATGGCTGTGAAAGTTGGGCCGTAAAGAAGGCTGAATGCTAAAGAATTGATGCTTTTGAACTGTGGTGTTGAAGAAGACTCTTGAGGGTCCCTTGGACTACAAGGAAATTAAACCAGTCATTTCTAATGGAAATTAATCCCGAATATTCATTGGAAGGATTAATGCTGAAGCTGAAGCTCCAATACCAGCCACCTGATGTGGATTTCCACTGGATTTCCAGTGATCCAGTTCACTGGAAAAGACCCTGATTCTGGGAAAGATCGAGGGCAAGAAGGGGGTGACAGAGGATAAGATAATTGGATGGCATCACCGAATCAACGGACATGAGTTTGTGCTAAGTAGGGAGATAGTGAAGGCCAGGGAGGCCTAGCGCGATGCAGTTCATGGGGTCAAGAGAGTCGGACAAGGCTTGGCAACTAATATAACAGCAATACAGCAAAGTCCACTGCTTTAACATCCACCTGTGCTTGCCCCTCGCAGACGGCCCTAGTGTGACGGCTGAATCTGAAGCCTCTGCTCTTGCCATTCCGCCACAGTGGCCTGGTCATTTAAGCAGTGCATCTGAACTCTGTGCTTCGGTTGCCTCGCTTGTAACAAGGCTGCAAAGAGTACTTGAAGGGAAACCACGGTGATATTTATACAGTCTCAGGATGGCATCTGGCACATAGTATGTGCTATATCTTAATTTAATAAAAGTCAACATGGATATGGTAGAAAGTGTTATCTTTTAAAACGAACGCCACAGAATTTTCATTTTTCTCATGTCTCACACAACAGCACAAAAATAACTAGATAAACTCCTGCTTCCTGGTGACACCCTATCCAAGATCCATCTGGTAATCTTGTCAGGGTTGTTGTTTGTCTCACTTTTATCATTTGTTGGCATGCAATGAAAAGTTAAGTTAGAAAGAGACCAAAATAGAAAATGATCTTTTTGACTAAAACTCCTGATAGATTGAAAATGATGATAACAAAAATATATACACTCAATAGCTCAAATTTATTTGTAATTTGCAAGAAATCACAGATGAATATTATAGTGTGGTAGGTCCACAGGTATGAAAGAAGTCCCTGTTTTAATCCTCAAAATCTTTAAATATGTTACTCTAAGTGGTAACAGGGACTTTGCAGGTGTGATCCAGTTAAAGATGTTGAAATGAGGGAATCTTTCTAGAGTATACAGTGTGTTTAATATAATCATAAGGATAGTCACCACCTATGGAAATATAATATTTTTGACTAGCTCTTTATATTTATTTAAGGTATACTGTCATGAAAGACACTATAAGTTAATAATGATAAGAAATGACGAAGAAAGAAATTTAAATTTTTTAAAAGTTTTTTTTTTTTCATAGACCATTGGAATAATGGTCACTTCACCTCACAAAGAAGCAACAACAAACCATTAATTTTGTTTGATTACTCTGCTGTTTTTAAGAAAAGTATTTTCATATGCAAATTATAGTTGTAGGGCTTATATACTGAATGAATTTATAATGTTACTTACTTTAAGTCATGGACTTAATCTCAAAGTAAAAAATTAAGCAAATATAAATGTTTTTCAGCTCATCTATAATGCAACAAATTTGAATATAGTTAAATATGTTTCTCACCACATCACACAAATAATGAGCTATACTCTTAAACATATTGACATAGCTTCCATAATATTATCAAGCACACAGGCTTTATTAAAATTCATTATCACATTTTTAAGCTGGTTGGCTCAAATCAAGATTCACAATCCATTTATTGAATTTGCTTGCTAGAGTTTTTTTAAATCTAGAGTCTCCTCTTGTGTTTTCTTCTTGCCATTTGTTATGAAGAAAACCATTACACTTTCCCTGTAGAGTGATCTATCATTTAGGTTTGGCTGACTGTTTCCCAATGTTTTTATAATATATTCTCTCTATGCTCTGATAAACTGGTGTTCAGAGGAAGAGTCTTAGTCAGATTTAGGTTTGATTTTTGTCAAGAATATATCATATTTGGTTCTAAATATTTCTGCTTGCATTGTATCAGAAGACACTTCAGTTATGCTGTGGTTTTTTTTGTGTGTGTGGTAAAATTAATCAGTGGAATAAAGTGTTTCCATTTATATATTATAAAATTCCCCTTTGTTTTTCATTTAATGATTTTAGAAGTCATGGATGTTATATTCTATGATCTTATTTGGGGTTCTGCAAATGCTATATTATAATTATATCACTTATTAACAGAATTCTCACAGAAAGAAGAAACCTTCTCAACTTTTTGTTGCTCAAGACACAGTTTAAATATCAGTCAGCACATGTGGGCTTATTTTCATTTCTTGTATTGTCTCATCTTTGGTGAATGGGAGAGTTTTCAAGCTGACGTTGAAAAGTTGACATTGGTACCCTTTTATGGTGAATTCAATAATTTTTCCAAGATACTTTGATTTTTGGATGATAATACCACTTAGTTTCATTTGTATATGTCTTGCTCCAGATCTAAAATCAGCCACCTATCTAAGGAACACTGTTACTGTTACTGTCAAGTCACTTCAGTCATGTCCGACTCTGTGCAGTCTCATAGACGACAGCTCACCAGGCTCCCCCGTCCCTGGGATTATCTAGGCAAGAACACTGGAGTGGGTTGCCATTTCCTTCTCGAGTGCATGAGAGTGAAAAGTGAAAGTGAAGTCGCTCAGTCATGTCCAACTCTTAGCGACCCCATGGACTACAGCCTACCAGGCTCCTCTGTCCATGAGATTTTCCAGGCAAGAGTACTGGAGTGCGGTGCCACTGCTTTCTCCGCTAAGGAACACTAGTTCCCCTGAATGAGAAATGTCATTAGAAATAACAATGTAGACATTTGGAGTAATCAATGCTACTCAGTTATCATTTATTCTGGATCTTTGGAGGTGGGAGTAGAGGCAAAAAATGTACATATATGTATGCATATGTTTATAATTAATATCATATATGATTCATATATGTTTATTTTGTTATTTTAAATGAAAATACAACATGAATTCATGATTGGTATCTCCCATTCAAATTTAGAATTACAATATTTTACCTACTTCAGAGTTTTGATTAATTTGATTTTGTGTTTTTCTCTTATTGTAAGACTCTTATCTGCATATGATATTAATATACTTCAGTTCAGTTCAGTTCCGTTCAGTCACTCAGTCATGTCCGACACTTTGCGAGCCCATGAATCGCAGCACGCCAGGCCTCCCTGTCCATCACCAACTCCCGGAGTTCACCCAGACTCACGTCCATTGAGTCCATGATGCCATCCAGCCATCTCATCCTCGGTCGTCCCTTTCTCCTCCTGCCCCCAATCCCTCCCAGCATCAGGGTCTTTTCCAATGAGTCAACTCTTCGCATAAGGTGCCCAAAGTACTGGAGCTTCAGTTTTAGCATCATTCCTTCCAAAGAAATCCCAGGGTTGATCTCCTTCAGAATGGACTGGTTGGATCTCCTTGCAGTCCAAGGGACTCTCAAGAGTCTTCTCCAACACCACAGTTCAAAAGCATCAATTCTTCGGCGCTCAGCCTTCTTCACAGTCCAACTCTCACATCCATACATGACCACAGGAAAAACCATAGCCTTGACTAGACGGACCTTAGTCGGCAAAGTAATGTCTCTGCTTTTGAATATACTATCTAGGTTGGTCATAACTTTTCTTCCAAGGAGTAAGCGCCTTTTAATTTCATGGCTGCAGTCACCATCTGCAGTGATTTTGGAGCCCAAAAAAATAAAAGCTGACACTTTACACTGTTTCCCCATCTATTTCCCATGAAGTGATGGGACCAGATGCCATGATCTTCGTTTTCTGAATGTTGAGCTTTAAGCCAACTTTTTCACTCTCCTCTTTCACTTTCAACAAGAGGCTTTGTAGTTCCTCTTCACTTTCTACCGTAAGGGTGGTGTCATCTGCATATCTGAAGTTATTGATATTTCTCCCGGCAATCTTGATTCCAGCTTGTGTTTCTTCCAGTCCAGCGTTTCTCATGATGTACTCTGCATATAAGTTAAATAAGCAGGGTGACAATATACAGCCTTGATGTACTCCTTTTCCTATTTGGAACCAGTCTGTTGTTCCATGTCCAGTCTCACTGTTGCTTCCTGACCTGCATACAGATTCCTCAAGAGGTAGGTCAGGTGGTCTGGTATTCCCATCTCTTTCAGAATTTTCCACAGTTTATTGTGATCCACACTTACTTACTTTTTATCAAATTCATGTATATGTGTATCTATATATATATGTATATATACATACATATGTATGATTCAGAGGTATACACTTATATATAGATTAATATACCTAATAGGTTCAGAGATCAGTCCTGGGTGTTCATTGGAAGGACTGATGCTAAAGCTGAAACTCCAATATTTTGGCCACCTCATGCAAAGAGTTGACTCATTGAAAAAGACTGGTGCTGGGAGGGATTGGGGGCAGGAGGAAAAGGGGATGACAGAGAATGAGATGGCTGGATGGCATCACCTACTTGATGGACGTGAGTCTGAGTGAACTCAGACAGGGAGGCCTGGTATGCTGCGATTCATGGGATCACAAAAAGTCGGGCACAACTGAGTGACTGAACTGAACTGAACATGCTGCTGCTGTTGCTGCTGCTAAGTCACTTCACTGAACATAAATATTATCAATTAAATATGGTTATGAAAAAGTGTTTAAGTCTTTCTTACAGTTCATTTTGTTGTTGGCTTATAAACCAGTAGGGATCTTTAAAATACCTTGGAATATTTACTCTGTGTGACTAAGCCATCAACACCCAGGGAAAATGGACTTGGGCCTCTTTGCTTTGAATTTTAGGAATCACTTTTTAAAATGTTGGTTTCATTTTGTTTTATAATTGAACACATATATATTCAGTTTCAGTATCAAGCAAAAAATGTAGATTTAAAGACACTGAGTTACCATCTCTATTTTTTCTCTACAGATAACATATTTTTAAGTATTCATTTTATCCACTACATTTCTTGTTCTTTGAATGCCATACTCCTATTACTTGTCATTTTCCAAATAATTGTTATTCTTTGTATTCTCTTTTGATAATGTTTTTACATAACAGGAATAATAATTTTCTATGACATGAATTACAATTATATTCGCTTTTCCCGTTTATCTTGTTAAAGTACTGCTTATGGAACAATATTGCTTTTGCTATGTGTGGTTATTTTTAATGAAATTATCTATGAAACAGACATAGACTCACAGACCTAGAGAACAGATTTGCAGTGCCAAGTGGGGTGTAGGAGAGGGATGGATTGGAAGTATGGGATTTATAAATGCAGACTATAATATATAGAATAGATAAGCAACAAGGTTGTACCACATAGCACAGGGAACTATGATAGACCATATTGGAAAATTTCATATATATATGTATATATTTGTGAAAGTCAGTTGTGTCTGACTTTTTTTGCAACCCTATGGACTATAGAGTCCATGGAATTCTCCAGGCCAGAACAGTGCAGTAGGTAGCCATTTCCTTCTCCAGGGGATCTTACCAACCTAGGGATTGAACCCAGGTCTCCCATATCATAGGCAGATTCTTTACTAGCTGAGTCACCAGTGAAGCCTAAGAATACTAGAGTGATATGTGTGTGTGTGTGTATATATATATATATATATATAGAGAGAGAGAGAGAGAGAGAGAAAGATTACTTTACCAACAAAGGTCTGTCTAGTCAAAAGTATGGTTTTCCCAGTAGTCATGTGTGGATGTGAATGTTGGACCAGATGAAAGCTGAGTGCTGAAGAACTGATGCTTTTGAACTGTGGTGTTGGAAAAGACTCTTGAGAGTCCCTTGGACTGCAAGGAGATCCAACCAGTCCATCCTAAAGGAATTCAGTCCTGAATATTCATTGGAAGGACTGATGCTGAAGCTGAAACTCCAATACTTTGGCCACCTGATCTGAAGAACTGACTCACTGGAAAAGACTGATGCTGGGAAAAGTTGAAGGCAGGAGAAGAAGGGGACGGCAGAGGATGAGATGGTTGGATGACATCACCATCTCAATGAACATGAGTTTGAGCAAGCTCCGAGAGTTGGTGATGGACAGGGAAGCCTGGTATGCTGTGGTACATGAGATCGCAGAGTCAGACATGACTGAGTGACTGAACTGAACGAACTGATGTGTGTGTGTGTGTGTGTGTGTGTGTGTGTGTGCGTGTGTGTATCTGAATCACTTTGTGTATAGAAATTAATACAGTACTGTAAAACTGACTATACTTCAAGAAAGTAAGTTTTAAAAATTGCCACTGTCTTGAGAATTGTTGTTTCTTTTTCTTTCCTTCTATTTCCTTTCTTTCTCTCCCATTATCTCTCTCCCTTCATTTCTCTATATATCAGTCCTATAGAACTCATCCTTCTTCCATTATCTTTTCAGGATTTTGAGTGTTTGGAAGCTTTCTTATACTGCTAACGTATGGAAGAATTCACCAGTGTTTTCTTTTGGTATAAAGTCATTTTATCCTGTCTAATATACTTGGATCTTATGTTTGGAAGACATCTGATATAATTATTTTGACAAGTGACTATTTCCCTTAATGATCTGAACCATAACCCAGGTTACACAGCTTTGTCTACACAGCTGACAGGTCTGAAATTCAGTGCTAACTATGGCTAAAAATATTTGAAGGGAGGTAGTACATGCTGCCACTGTGGTTTTCTTATTAATGGGTTTATCTAGCAGTAGGGGGGCTACTGTAGACAGAGGTTGGTTGCCCACCTTGACGTGAATGCTTCCTCTCTGAGGAGCTCTCTAGTGGAAATCAGTGTAAGGTACAATATCTGAGCACTTCGTGTCCTCATACCTCTTCCCCCAAACTGCCTCTCTCTAACCTCCTAATCTGTGCCAGTGTGCAACCATTTACCACTAACCAAGAATCTACATGCATTCTTAGCTCAGACCACACGTCCCTCTATATAGAGAGGGATGTCCATGAGCACTGCTTAAAAGTCTACCTACTTAGCAGTCTACCTACTACCTACTCATCATTTTCCTTCGCAGTTACACCAGAATGAAACTTCAGTGTAGCCCCAGTCATTTTTGACCTCACTGTCATATCAGGGTAAATCATCTATGACCCTATAAGCTAGGTTCAAGTTTTTCCTTCTGTTGGCCGGTCATAAACAAAATTCGTGACCGAGCTTTTCTAATGATTCAGTGGGTAAAGAATCCACCTGCAATGCAGGAGATACAGGAGGTATGAGTTTGATCCTGCAGTCAGGAAGATCCCCTGGAGAAGAAAGTGGCAGCCCACTCCAGTGTTCTTGCCTGGGAAATCCATGGACAGAGGAGCCTGGTGGGCTGCAGTCCTTGGGTCACAAAGGGTCAGGCGCAACTGAGCAACAACACATGGGCAGTACCATAATGTGCACAGTTTCTCTCTTACTCTCAGCACATTTGCTACCAAATTATTTGTGATCCTCTGTTCATCAAATCCAGTTCACAGGAGAGGATGAAAATAGAGAACCACAGTGACATTCTAACAGGTGACAAGGTAAAGCTAGTCTGCTCATCAAGAGAGGATGGAGTTAACCTCAGAGAGTGGATTTTCTATAAATCTTCCCAGGTGGATTTGAACTACTTTTGTGCTCTTTCTTTTGGAGACTAGAAAAGAACACATTTTCCAAATCAATAAAAGCTTACCAAAAAGTACAGTATTTATTGATCTCTTCTGGTAATGATATTGCATCCAGCAAAGAACAGCACTGGGGCTTCATATACTTAATTTTATAGTAGTTCTCAGCCACCCACCAGGATTCATCTGTTTACTTATCAAAAATCCTATAACTGAATTAGATGGAGGCCATTATGGCCTCCAACATGACTGAATGCTTTGAGTCTTTGAGGGAGCATTCACCTTTGGGGTCCCACTCAGAAGGTCATTTTGCTTCTGATTACTTGTTTTTCCAGTTGAGGGAGTTATGGAGTTTTAGGGTTCCTTACATCTCCCTTTCTTTAATTACACTTTTACATCCCAAAGATTAGGGAATTGATATGATATTTTGTATGCTTATCTGTATTATGTACTAAAGTCCTGGGTGGTGGTGGGGAAGGTGGGTAGTTCTCCAGACCTGCCGAATCACCTTTGAGAGGAACTTGGACCAAGAGTCTACGGATCCCCTGGCCACCATTTAGCTGCAGTCCAACAGTTAAAATATAAAACACTGTGGGCCTGCTGCGTTCATCCCAATACAAGCAATTCAACCTCCCCAGCCAAAAATGTATAATAGCCCTTTGGTTCTCCTAGAATCACTGTCAGCTCATGTTCTGCATCTACTAACCCTGAAATGATCTGGGTGGTCCCCTTCCCAATTTAAAGTCTTACAGGTCACTGGCTTTAGGTCCATTGGAGAAACACTGGGGAGATAATTTTGTACAGATCTAGTGATACTTTTGGAGAAGGCAATGACATCCCACTCCAGTGGAAAATCCCATGGATGGAGGAGCCTGGTAGGCTGCAGTCCATGGGGTCGCTAAGAGTCGGACATGACTGAGCGACTTCACTTTCACTTTTCACTTTCATGCATTGGAGAAGGAAATGGCAGCCCACTCCAGTGTTCTTGCCTGGAGAATCCCAGGGATGGGGGAGCCTAGTAGGCTGCCGTCTATGGGGTCACACAGAGTTGGACACGACTAAAGCAACTTAGCAGCAGCAGCAGCAGCAGCAGTGATACTTAGTTTCCTTCCACTGGAGAACTCAATTATCTTTTAATCAGTGATATCTGGGCATGAGAAATGCTCACTCTGGACACTAGAAGACAAATTATGGTTTTCCATTGTGGAGCTGCTGACTTTCTATCCAGTAGATTTTTATGATATTTTTAAATGTAACCCCATTGTCTCCCCATCAGTCTGACTCATAGGACAGTATTTGTAATTATCACCACGGATTCCTGTGCATCATGATCTGCTGGTTGCCATGTGGGGCAGTGGCCACCACGGTAAGGAATTCTATTCACCTTGATCCAGATGGTTTCTTATTGTTTAGTCACTAAGTTGAGTCCACCTCTTTTTCCACCCATGGACTGTAGCCCACCAGGCTCCTCTGTCCATGGGATTTCCCAGGAAGAATACTGGAGTGGATTGTCATTTCCTTCTCCAGGAGCTTTCCTAAACCAGGCATCAAACCCACATCTCATGCACCAGCAGGAGGATTCTTTACTACTGATCCATCAGGGAAGCCTTTTGGATGGTTGGCTAGCAGATAATCTTTCCAATTTGACAATATCTAAAATGGTTAATTCTACATGTTAACTTAAAAGCCATGGTATCCAGACATTTGGTCAAACATTACTGTAGATATTTCTGTGAAGGTATTTTTTTAGATGAAATTAACACTTACATTAGTAGACTTTGAATTAAGCTAATCATTCTCCATAATATGATTCAATTTCATCTGATTAGGAAAAGAACTTACTAGAAAAGCAAACTTTCCCGTGTTTTTCTAAAAACAAAACTGTCCATTTATCTAACAAACTGTCCAGATATCCCATTTCTGTTTCTGTGGAGAACTCTAACAATACCTATCATAATATCCTAAACTCATAATGCTCATTAGCAAAGCCTCCAGTGTTAGGGTTAAAAAAAAAGACAAGAAACAATTAGCTTACTGGGTATATATCCAATGAAAACCATAGTTTGAAATAACACATGTACCCCAATGTTCACAGCAGCACCATTTATAACAGCTAGGACCTGGAAGCAAAATAAATCTCTGCTGACAGATGAATGGATAATAAAAAAATGTGATACATATATACAATGGAATATTAGTCATAAAAGATTGAGATAATGCCATTTGTAGCAACATGGACCTAAGAGGTTATCATACTAAGTAAATCAGACCAAGAAAAATATTATATGATATTGCTTCTATGTGGAATCTAATAAAAATGCATACAAATGAACTTATTTACAAAACAGAAACAGACTCACATATCTTTAAATCACACTTATGACTACCAATGGAGAAATGTGGGAGGAAGTGATAAATTAGGAGCCTGAGATTAACATACATATACTACCATATATAAAACAGATAACCAACAAGGACCTACTGTTTAGCACAAGGAATCCAATATTCTGTAATAAACTATACAGGAAAAGAATCTGAAAAAGAAGGAATATATGCATAACTGAATTTCTTTGCTGTACATTTGAAACTAACACAACCTTGTAAATAAACTATACTCCAATGGAATTAAAAAAAAATTAACAACTAACTTGCCTTTTTGGAGAGGGGCCTCACAAATATGGAAGAAAAATGGCAGAATCTTTTCCACCTGAGAGAGAGAGAGAGAGAGAGAGAGAGAGAGACTTTGTGTGTGTGTGTGTGTGTGTGTGTGTGTGTGTGTGTGGTGAGTTCAACAGGTAAAGATGTCAGGGAATGTGGTTGTTCTAAGTTCTGTACACTAGATATTTCCACTTCTCTCATGTTCTGTAACACAGTAACGATGCACATTCGAAGCTTTTGATTGATGAAGCCATGACTAGTTTGGGCCCATGAGTTTGGAGCAAAAGTGACATTTCTCACTTCCAGGCTGGAGACTTAATTGTCAATACATGTCCTTTGTTCTCCTTTTCCTCCTACTGTTAGTATATTCACTCTGGTTCTTCCTCTTGGAAACCTAGGGACAACAACAGCTACTATTATAGGTGATGGATACAATCTTCAAAGAAGAAACTGGTGTTTGTGGATTTAAACCATAAGGGTGTGGGGACTGTTTGGTACCACAACACAAAATAGAGGACACTGACCCACACAGTAAATTCATACCACTGCATATCTAGGGTGGATTAGTGAGAGGAAGTTCATGAGGCCAGGTCTAGGACCTCATTTCTACCTCAGGAGAGAGGCAGCCGAGCCCCAACACTGGGAGATCTTACATGAATGCAGTCCAGACGTAACTCCATCCATGAATTTCATGGGTGTCCTGATCGTGCAATACAAAATGAAGACATAGTTAAACAAGATTGTGGACAGCATACAGTGATCTATGTAAAAATCAATTCACTCACTTACAGGCATCAAAAATTTTAATAATTGCAAAGTACTTTAACGAAAAAAGGCAAAATATGTAATTTACTTGGAACATGTAAACAATTTTTCTCTCTTTTTGTTCACTAAATAAAGAAGGCTGCTTTGATTTGCCTTTATTCACTATAGAGTTCAGCTTCCACTGATGTAGAATTGTGATTTCTGAGACACATGCGTAATGTACTTCTAAACTCTTACTTTGTAAAGAGAAGCAGTTGACAAATGATAGAAGTTGACAGGCGCATGAAAGGTCTATGTGATTTGTATGCTGAATGGTTGTGCTAACATAAATGGAAAACAAGTGCTTAGTTAAAATTCACCATCAGAGTCAAAGAAGAAAATTAATGGCTTTTACTACTGCTCATTGTATTTATCTACTTTTATTTACCACTTCAGAATAATTGCAATAAAATATATTTTTTCTTTCTTTTTAAAGTACTGTTTTTTTTTCTTTCATGTATCCAGCAAGATTACTTTGAACTCAAAAGATAGGCAATCCCAAGCTTGATTTTAGCATGAGTCATAACATATCAATCCATCTATCTAAAATAAGCTTCATGGAAGATAAATACAAGTGGTTTCCATGAAATTGTTAGTGAAATCCATCTCTCTAATATATATTAGTCTTGAAATTTTGATAACTTAGTAAGCAATCACTTTATGAAATTAAATTGTCACAAGAATATTTTCATTCTCTAGAAAGCATAATAACAGGATGATAATTAAATTTGGAGTCTTTTACTTGACGGAGTGCCCTGTTGTCTACATTGGAAAGATATAGATAAAGTCCTCTGTGAGTGAGTTTAATGATTCTGAACACTTTTCATCTTGAACTCATCACATTTTCAATATTCTTTTTTCCTCTTGTAAGTTCTCTAACCATCGGTTTTCTATCACAAGTAGATGAATAACAATTCTAGAAATCGGCAAGGCCATTTTAACTGATGAAAGCAAAAATGGATCGCTTGCCTTGCTACTTCAAAGTTAAGCGAGTGTCTCATTGAGATAAAATACTCATCTTTTCTTATTTTTATATCCCACTTATGCCATATATTGAAAAAATTTTATAGACATCAGGCAATGGTTTATTGTGTTGTAAGCCTTTAAAAATATAGAGAAGCCATATGATAGCTATTATAGGTCAGTATTTGGTCTGCATAAGGGTGCTACATAAGTTAGTTAATCATAACCAGGGTCCTACTTATATAGAATATTACAATTACTTGTAAATGTAGAGAATATCCAAATACTGCTAGTTTTAGATGACCTAAGGCAAATTTGTATCATTTGGGAATAGCTCTGGGCTGAATTGATGCTAAAGCTGAAGCTCTAATACTTTGGCTACCTGATGCTGACTCACTGGAAAATACCTTGATGCTGGAAAGATTGATGGCAAAAGGAGAAGGGGGCAGCAATATTTGAGATGGTTAGATAGCATCACTGACTCAATGGTCATGAATCTGAGCAAACTCCAAGAGACAGTAAAGGGCAGGGGAGCCTGACTTGCTGCAGTCCACAGCGTCACAAAGAGTCAGACATGACTTAGCAACTAAACAATAACAGGGGCTGAATTCTCAAGAATTCTGAGAATTCCGAAGTCCCTCTCAAGATTGAGTTATTTGCAGAGTACATCATGAGAACTGCTGGGCTGGATGACTCAAGCTGGAATCAAGACTAGCAGGAGAAATAACACCCTCAGATATGACAGAGTAACAGGCAGGAAGGCCACGGGTCTCCAAACTGAGGAAATAGGCTCCAAGTGTCAGACATTTTTCTCTCTCTTAAGCGGCAGGAGGAAACAAACTAGGATTTTTTTTTTCCTTCTCTATGCAAATTTAAAAGGAGGTTTCTCTTAAAATACTGTGTTGCCATAATGACACCTGGTTTCACCTCAAGTTAACTATTCTCAAACCTTGAGTTTAACCAATGCCTTTTTCTTATGGAAATGTTTGTCTTAAGCTATGTTAATGTACTATTCATTTACCCTAGACTCTGTCTGCAAGTTGGTTCTGCCTAATGACTCAGAACCTACTTGACAAACAAGTATGTTATACTCAGATATTGTTCCCCTAATCTATGTAAATGAAACTATTTCTATGGTAATCTGCCCTTCTACAAGATTTAAGTCAATCATTTTATGGCTGGGATGAATCTTCTGGTGCCAAGATTATCCCAAAATGCATCTTATGGGTGAGGGGCCTGGTGCCATTCTGAGTTTTAAGACATTCCTTTCTTTCATTAACAGACTGCTGCTGTTGCTGCTGCTAAGTCGCTTCAGTTGTGTCCGACTCTGTGCGACCCCATGGACGGCAGCCCACCAGGCTCCTGCGTCCCTGGTATTCTCCAGGCAAGAACACTGGAATGGGCTGCCACTTCCTTCTCCAGTGCAGGAAAGTGAAAAGTGAAAGTGAAGTCGCTCAGTTGTGTCCAACTGTTAGCGACCCCATGGACTGCAGCCCACCAGGCTCCTCCATCCATGGGATTTTCCAGGCAAGAGTACTGGAGTGGGGTGCCATTGCCTTCTCCCAACAGACTACTAGTGACTATATAACATCCAGCTGAAGACTACCAGGGGGGTATTGTTTCTGCCCCCTTCTGATGTCTACATCAGAAGCTTTCTCTATCTCCTTTATTCTTTAATAAAACTTTATTACACAAAAGCTCTGAGCAATCAAGCCTCGTCTCTGGGCCCGGATTGAATTGTTATACTCCAGAGGCAGGCCAAGAATCCCAGCGTCCTTTTTGTTCAGTAACAACTTTTCAGATATGCAGATGACATGAACCTAATAGCCAAACACAAAGAGAAACTAAAGAGCCTCTTGAATGAGGGTGAAAGAGGAGCGTAAAAGACTGGCTTAAAACTTAATATTCAGAAAACGAAGATCATGGCATCCAGTGCCATCACTTCATGGCAAATAGATGGGGGGTGACTGCAGCCCACCAGGCTCCTCCATCCCTGGGATTTTCCAGGCAAGAGTACTGGAGTGGGGTGCCATTGCCTTCTCTGAACAGACTGCTAGTGACTATATAACATCCAGCTGAAGACTACCAGGGGGGTACTGTTTCTGCCCCCTTCTGATGTCTACGTCAGAAGCTTTCTCTCTCTCCTTTATTCTTTAATAAAACTTTATTACACAAAAGCTCCGAGCAATCAAGCCTCGTCTCTGGGCCCGGATTGAATTCTTCTCCTCCAGAGGCAGGCCAAGAATCCCAGCGTCTTTTTGTTCAGCAAGAACTTTTCAGATATGCAGATGACATGAACCTAATAGCCAAACACAAAGAGGAACTAAAGAGCCTCTTGAATGAGGGTGAAAGAGGAACGTAAAAGACTGGCTTAAAACTTAATATTCAGAAAATGAAGATCATGGCATCCAGTGCCATCACTTCATGGCAAATAGATGGGGGAAAAGTGGAAACAGTGACAGATTTTATTTTCTTGGGCTCCAAAATTACTGTGGATGGTGACTGCAGCCATGAAATTAAAAGATGCTTGCTCCTTGGAAGAAAAGCTATGAGAAACCTAGACAGTATATTAAAAAGCAGAGACATCCCTTTGCTGACAAAGGTCTGCATAGTCAAAGCTATGTCTGAGACAGTGACTGTCCAAGAATCCTACTGCTATGGTATTCTAAAAGAAAAATACTTTCCATGTTCAGTGTTAACTCCAGATGGTTTCCACCAAAGGTAAAATTCATTCATCTGGATGGCATTTTCAGAGCTGAACATAAAAGTTATGGAAGACATTGTCCAGCTTCAAAATTGTATTCCAGGGGAAAAAGTGTTAATCGCCCAGTTGGGTCCAACTCTGCAATCCCATGGACTGTAAACTGCCAGACTCCTCTGTCCATGGAATTTTTCAGGCAAGAATACTGCATTGAGTTGCCATTTCCTCCTTCAGGAGATCCTCCTAGAGATCAAACCCAGGTCTTTCACACTATAGGCAGGTTCTTTATGTCTGAGCCACCAGGGGAAGCTTCTGAGGTGATTCCCCTAATAGCCCTCGTGATAAACACTCCTGCCACTTCCTAGGGAGTTCCACTTTGTGCCCTTAGATAAAAACCCCACAGAGCACATCAAACCCCACTCTTCTTGGCTTGAATTGTCCAGGAACCCCAAAGCACTCCATGAACAGATCCTAATAAAGGTATATTCCCCAGGCCCTTTCTCTCTCTGTCTTCACCCGTCCTGGCCCTGACCTTCCTACATGGCCCCAGAAGTGTGTACCTCTACTCCTGCCTGTGAGTAATAAATCTCTTTAATAATTGTTTTTTTTTTTTTTCCTGGAGTCTGTTGTTGAACCACTGCTCACCTTTCAGCACCCTTGGCCTCTACTTAATAAATGTTAATTTAACAAAACTTTAATACTTCCTGAGGAAAAAGACACAAATTGGGTATCTTCCCCACACTGCACTGAATTATGCTGACATTGTGGAAGGGTCATACTAAGTGAAGACAATGACTTTTATTACTCATTTCAATGCATTTATTCTGATTTGGCACTCACTTTGCATACTGTGACTTCTTATCTGGTCACATGCTAAGAAGGGACCCAAAAGGGTTTTGAGTCATGTACTGTTGTTAAGTCAGTGTGTTTGTGAGGGAATGAGGCTTGGGTCTTATTCTGCCACTGCCCACTTTAATTACTAATTTTTAAGGGAAAAAATGTAACAGTAGCCAGAGAGAAACAACATATTACCTGATAGGGGAAAAATAGTTTGGGTGATAGCGGACTCATTTCAGACATCATGGAAGCCAGAAGGTAGGGCACTCCATTTAAAAATGCTATTTAAAACAAACAAACAAACAAAAAACTCAAACTGTCAACTCAACATTTTATATCAGTGAAAATATTCTTCAGGAATGAAAGGAAAATTAACACATTGCCAATTGAAGGAAAACTAAAAGAAGTATTCACAATAAGACCAGAAAGAAAAACACCAATACAGTATACTTACACATATATATGGAATTTAGAAAGATGGTAATGATAACCCTGTACGCAAGACAGCAAAAGAGACACAGATGTATAGAACAGCCTTTTGGACTCTGTGGGAGAGGGAGAGGGTGGGATGATTTGGGAGAGTGGCAGTGTAACATGTATGATATCATAAGTGAAACGAATCGCTGGTCTAGGTTCGATGCAGGATGCAGGATGCTTGGGACTGATGCACGGGGATAATCTAGAGAGATGGTGTGGGGCCGGAGTGGGGAGAGGGGATCAGGAATGGGAGTTCACGTACACTCGTGGCTGATTCATGTCAATGTATAGCAAAATGAATACAGTATTGTAAAGCAAAACAAACTAAAAAATAAAAATTAATTAAAAAATAAATTAAAAAAAAAAGACCTCTCCTAAAAAAGTGGCTAAAGGAAATCTGAGAAACAGAGGGAAAATTAAAAAAGAATAAATTTGGAAATCCAAGAAATGTGCAATAACAATGCAAAGAATTAAATATGGGTACATGGAATAGATTTTCCCTTTTTCTCTCGAGTTTTAAAAATAATGTTTGATGGTTAGAGCAAAAGTTAATCTTATATGATTCTTACTGAATATGGTCTTTACTGAATGTAACTAAAATATTTAAGGGAATTATATGTTTTACTAGAAATTGCTGTGAGAAATTTCTATTGATTTTTTTAAGTGCAAGGCTGTAAAAGTCTATATTTAAAGCACATTTGTGGTTAAAGGAAACTGAGGGTCTACAACCTGTCTGAGGCTGATTTATTCTACTGCTCTAGATGAAGTGGCTATAATTGTTAAATATTATGTACTTGATTTGGAATTGCTCTGATTGAATATTTATTGATCAAACACTTAATAAACATGCTTCAGAATAAATGGATGATGATTTTTAGAGAATTTTAGAGTAATCTTTAGTACATTCTAATTTATCTAATTCTTTGTTTCAATTAATTCAGAAGGCTCATTTTGTAAGAGTCATGGAAAAATGTTATGGGAAAAATTATAATCAGCAATATTTTTCAGTGCATTAACCTAGAAAAACTGCAATGAATCCACAGCAGTTGAGAAAAGATGAGAAATAGGAAGGCAGATACAATTTTTATAGAAAGGAAGATTATAAGAGGCCCACAAAGTGGGTGAAATGTAAATCTAGTCCATGAACATTATCTGCTAGCTTCCAACTTACTCTCCAATTATAAACCTGTCATTCACCACCAGTCAGCTCAGTGTATGGATATTTGTCTCTGTGATGCATCACAGCAAGGAGCCATCAGTATCATCCTGCCTTGCTTTAATGAGAATCCTGTCCAGCACCCTCTTGACAGCTTGTGTCCATGTCATTCCTTAGTGCCAGCCTTCAACCCAATGACAAGAAATTGCATCTTATGCAGCCATTTCTTTAGCATAATTACAAATGTCACTTTTGATAATTTATATAAAGAGAGTCTATTCTTCATCCAGGCTTTCACCAATGTATACCTTTGGTTTGATCAAACCAAAGGTATACATTGATCAAACCAAGGTTTGATCAAACCACTGAAAATTTACCCTTTCACAAAACATGATAGCACAAACTGTACTTAAACTACCATAATGCTGCTTATACATAAAAGACTGACTAATTTTACAACATGAGTCTTGCTCAAATGATCAAGATGGTTCTTCTACATTTAATGCCCTACCCTTTTTGTACCCATAGATGCAAAACCTCCCACACTTCAAGCCCATCACAGACTTTAGGCTCATCTTTAGTACACATATATAATACATGCTCAATGAATAAATAAAGAACAACCATTTCTTTTTAATCCATGTTATTGGGCTAAAGCCTTGTGATTTTTGATATACTGGATTCTCATTGACAGAAGAACATTCTTTGGGAACTATTGATAAATTGTAGAGCTAAATAATTTAAGGGAAAGGGGAAGATTAGAGCAAATCTCTCTCTTAGTTGTCCACCAAGTTCTAAAAGTTAAGGAATTCCATTAAAGGAATATATATACCCCAATAATTCATGGGCTGTAACAGGATATTCAATAAAAGTAATGCAAAAAATTGATGTCTTACAGACTGAACAATATCTTTTTTGCATCAGTCTCAATTGTCTTAGTTTCTATTAAGCCTCAGGACACAACAACGCTTTGTCCTTTTGCTCCAAGAGCAGAAAGCTGAGGAATTTGCAGATAAAACTTCAGTGTGCACAGGCACACACTGCCATAGTAAAGAATAAATTTTGAGGAATGAATCTTTGGTTAGCTGAGGGTCTCTGTGAGTTTACACATAAAAGGAGTGTATGAAACAAAATAAGGACAGCACTGGTAAAACCTGAAAGTATCTTAGGGGGATTTTCAGAAGTAAACACCAAGAAGGAAAACAAACTACCAATACACACTTAATGACTGTGCTACATTCTATTCATCTTTAGGACAAAAACAATGAGCATGCAGTGGTGTTAAAGAAAAGAGATACCTGTGTCTCTGTTCGGATTTTCTGCTTCAATCCAGTCTATAGAGAAACAAACACATTTAATCACTTTTATCTATCAATTAAAAAAATGAATGTGGAATATTCCTCTCTATGTGTCCTCTCTCTGTGTTTGAGAATATGAAAGTTTTAGTTACAGCAATATTCAAAGTTTTCTCTCCAAGTCTAGGCTTTCCCATTGTTTATTTGTTTTATCAAGTTTCAAGCACTTAGCGAAAAATTATCCATCAAGGTATTTCTTCAATGTAGCTAGTCTGAAAATAAAATCATGTTGTCTTTATTGTTCTCACCATTCTGTGCCTAGAGGAAAGAAAAAGGGAATTCAAAGAGTACCTAAGATGTGATTTTATACTATATCCATGCCAAGGACTAGTACAGTATCAGGTTTCCAACTCTGTCTTTCAGTAGTAACATAAAATGTTTGCACATTTTTAGAGTTTGGGGGAAAATATCTTTTTTTTTTTTTTTTACTGCCCCAGTAAATGAGGAACAGGAACATTAACATTAACAGTAAAATTCTGTTTAACACAGACTGAATCCAACCAGTGGAACTTTAGGAGCCCTTAGAAAGCACATCTGTGTCGTCTGTACTATGCAAGTGGTGTCATCTTGAGGAAGATGAGATTTAGTTGGGGAGACAAGTGAAATACATAATGGGAAAAACTTTGACATGAGCATAGAAATAAGAACATTAATTCTGCTTGTGTGAACTGGCAAGGATTTCTTGGAAGATATTTATTTGCTCTGAAACTGAAGGCATGAAAAAGTTTACTGGTTAGAAAAAAATCATTAGACTACTTTTTTCTTAAATTGTAAACAATATTTCTGCCCAGTGGTCTATTACTTAAGAATCCCAGAGATCTATTTCTGTGTTCTACAGATACAGTTTTCTAATCTATTTCTGTGTTCTGCAGATACAGTTTTCTAATAATTAAAAAAATAAACATATTTATAAAAATAGAAAACATGTTGTTATTTTACTTAACATTTCTTTATATTGCATATTTAATGCCCATGAATTAGTCATTGAATTAATATTAAATAAACATTAAATATTTAAAAATACTAAATTTCAAGGGAAAATTCAGTTGAAAGGCTTCTTCAATTTTAGAATACCTAAAATTAATTAAGTTGAGTGGGCTTTGATTTGAAAGAATGTAGGTCAAGTTGTACTGTAAACTGTATAAAGAGAAAAACTGATTTTTGAAAGAGTGCAAAGTCCAGGCTCACCATCTAAACTACTATATTCCACATTGATGTTTTGCTTTTATTTGTATATGCTACTCAGAAATCAGAGCAGTTTGATAATATATAAAAGAGGAATCAGCTCTTCTAATATGTGTCTTGGCAAAAAAAGAGCCAGTAGGTAGATTTCGAACAGTATCCATCTAAAGCTATTGGACTTGGAAGATAAAGCTACTGAAGAACAAAAGTAACTATTTTATAAGACAATGATTAAGTAAAACTCTGACTAATGTGCAGAAAAATAGAGTGTAAATAAAAAAAACAGTAAAAAGAGAAAAAAATTATTATAAATTAACACATACATCTAGAAAAATGGTACAGATGAATCTTCTTGCAAGACAGGAATAGAGATGCAGATATAGAGACAGGATCTGTGGACATGGGAGGGGAAGGAGAGGGTGAGAATAACTGGGAGATTAGGACTGACATATATGTACTACCATATGTAAAGTAGACGGCTCACAGGAACCTGCTGTATAGCACAGGGAGCCAGGTTGGCGTTCTGTGATGACCTGGGGGGTGGGATGGGGTCGTGGGCTG
>SJXQ01011638.1:391896-445850 GCA_006408695.1 Aepyceros melampus
TCGTGGGTGGGCGGGAGGTCCAAGAGGGAGAGCACATAAGTATACATATAGCTGATTCATTTCACTGTACAGCAGAGATTGGCGCAATGTTGTAAAGCAACTACCCTCCAATTAAAAGCAGAAAGATGTGTACCAAGATGCCCATTAGCAAGAGGCACACTGCTTATGACTATAAACTCATATTGAATCAGTAACTTTATTTTATAGATGACTGATTGTATTATGATACCAAAACTTGGCAAATTAATACAACATTAATTTTTTGTACTGTTCACAAATCTGTGGGTTGACTGGGTGCTGGGCAGTTCTGCTGATACAGGTCAGGCTTGGTTGGTCTTAGCTTGGCTCTCTAAAGCATTTGCAGTCAGAGGGCAGTCTGGCAGAGAACAGACTTCTGAAGAAGAGCCTGATGCGTCCAAGGATTGGCCAGCTCTCTGCTGGGGCACAAGGGTCTCTCAGCATCAAACAAGTAAGCTTGAACTATTCTCCACAGTGCTTGGGCAGCATTTTGGGAGAATGAGCCAGAACGTGCATGTCCTCTTGAGACACATGTCTCTTCTCATTCAGTTCAGTTCAGTTGCTCAGTCGTGTCCAACTCTTTGCCACCCCATGAATCACAGCACACCAGGGCTCCTTGTCCATCACCAACTCCCGGAGTTTACCCAAACTCATGTCCAATGAGTCGGTGATGCCATCCAGCCATCTCATCCTGTGTCGTCCCCTTCTCCTCCTGCCCCCAATCCCTCCCAGAATCAAGGTCTTTTCCAATGTCTCTTCTACTACATGCTGTTTGTTAAAAGAGCCAAGAAACCAGCCCATACTCAAGGAGTGGCAGAGGAACAAATTCCATTTCTTGATAGGAAAACCTAAAAAGTCCCATCGCATATATGAGTGATTATGGTGAAATAAATTTTTTCAGCCATTTTTCCAAGCAATCTACCATTTTATGCTATTAAATATTTATGTTGCTTTCTACATTTTGCAAAATACATTGAAGTAAGCAAGCTATAGATTATTTCCAATCTGAAATTTTTAAATTACTAATCTGATTTATAAAACAGAAGTCATATGGGTTACAAAACTAATATATTATGATATTATGTGACTTTATTTTTCAAATCACAGATTCACTCTCAATTATGAGAAAACATAAATATTGACCAGGGTTTGAGAGTGACTGCAAAAACTTTTATAGACAAAGCGAACCAGAACTTCAATTATTGGAAAGTAAGATAAAAATTTATAGAAGTATTAGTTTAGTTCAGTTCAGTCACTCAGTCGTTTCCGACTCTTTGAGACCCCATGAATCACAGCAAGCCAGGCCTCCCTGTCTATCACAAACTCCCAGAGCTCACTCAAACTCACGTTCATCGAGTCGGTGATGCAATCCAGCTATCTCATCCTCTGTCATTCCTTCTCCTCCTGCCCCCAATTCCTCCCAGCATCAGGGTCTTTTCGTATGAGTCAACTCTTCGTGTCATGTGGCCAAAGTATTGGAGTTTCAGCTTGAGCATCAGTACTTCCAGTGAACATCGAGGGCTGATCTCCTTTAGAATGGACTGGTTGGATCTCCTTGCAGTCCAAGGGATTCTCAAGAGTTTTCTCCAACACCACAGTTCAAAAGCATCAATTCTTTGGTGGTCACTTTTCTTCACAGTCCAACTCTCACATCCATACATGATCACTGGAAAAACCATAGCCTTGACTAGATGGACTTTTGTTGGCAAAGTAATATCTCTGCTTTTCAATATGCTATCGAGGTTGATCATAACATTCCTTTCAAGGAGTAAGCATCTTTTAATTTCATGGCTGCAATGACCATCTGCAGTGATTTTGGAGCCCCCCCAAATCAAGTCTGACACTGTTTCCACTGTTTCCCCATCTATCTGCCATGAAGTGATGGGACCGGATGCCATGATATTCGTTTTTTGAATGTTGAGCTTTAAGCCAACTTTTTCACTCTCCTCTTTCAACCAAGAGGCTTTTTAGTTCCTCTTGACTTTCTGCCATAAGGGTGGTGTCATCTGCATATCTGAGGTTATTGTATTTCTCCTGTCAATCTTGATTCCAGCATGTGCTTCTTCCAGCCAGCATTTCTCATGATGTACTCTGCATAGAAGTTAATTAAGCAGGGTGACAATATACAGCCTTGACGTACTCCTTTTCCTGTTTGGAACCAGTCTGTTGTTCCATGTCCAGTTCTAACTGTTGCTTCCTGACCTGCATACAGGTTTCTCAAGAGGCAGGTCAGGTGGTCTGGTATTCCCATCTCTTTCAGAATTTTCCACAGTTTATTGTGATCCACACACACAAAGGCTTTGGCATAGTCACTAAAGCATAAATAGATGTTTTTCTGGAATTCTCTTGCTTTTTTGATGATCCAGCAGATGTTGGCAATTTGATCTCTGGTTCCTCTGCCTTTTCTAAAACCAGCTTGAACATCTGGAAGTTCATGGTTCATGTACTGCTGAGGCTTGGCTTGGAGAATTTTGAGCATTACTTTACTAGCATGTGAGATGAGTGCAATTGTGTAGTAGTTTGCACATTCTTTGGCATTGCCTTTCTTTGGGATTGGAATGAAAACTGACCTTTTCCAGTCCTGTGGCTACTGCTGAGTTTTCCATATTTGCTGGCATATTGAGTGCAACACTTTCACAGCATCATCTTTTAGGATTTGAAATAGCTCAATTAGAATTCCATCACCTCCACTAGTTTTGTTCATAGTGATGCTTTTTAAGGCTCACTTGACTTCACATTCCAGGATGTTTGGCTCTAGGTGAGTGATCACACCATTGTGATTATCTGGGTCATGAAGCTCTTTTTTGTACACTCCTTCTGTGTATTCTTGCCACCTCTTCTCAATATCTTATGCTTCTGTTAGGTCCATACTATTTCTGTCCTTTATTGAACCCATCTTTGCATGGGTTCCCTTGATATCTAATTTTCTTGAAGAGATCGATAGTATTTCTCATTCTGTTCTTTTCCTCTATTTCTTTGCATTGATTACTGAGGAAGGGTTTCTTATCTCTTCTTACTATTCTTTGGAACTCTGCATTCAGATGCTTAATCTTTCCTTTTCTCCTTTCCTTTTCGCCTCTCTTCTTTTCACAGCTATTTGTCAGGCCTCTCCAGGCAGCCATTTTGCTTTTTTGCATTTGTTTGCCATGGGGATGGTCTTGATCCCTGTCTCCTGTACAATGTCATGAACCTCATTCCATAGTTCATCAGGCACTCTATCTATCAGTCCTAGTCCCTTAAATCTATTTCTCACTTCCACTGTATAATCATAAGGGATTTGATTTAGGTCATACCTGAATGGTCTAGTGGTGTTCCCCACTTTCTTCAATTTATGTCTGAATTTGGCAATAAAGAGCTCATGATCTGAGCCACAGTCAGCTGCTGGTCTTGTTTTTGCTTACTGTATAGAGCTTTTCCATCTTTGGCTGCAAGTAATATAATAATTCTGACTTCGATGTTGACCATCTGGTGATGTCCGTGTGTAGAGTTTTCTCTTGTGTTGTTGGAAGAGGGTGTTTGTTATGACCAGTGCATTCTCTTGGCAGCACTCTATTAACCTTTGCTCTGCTTCATTCCGTACTCCAAGGCAAATTTGCCTATTACTCAAGCTGTTTCTTGACTTCCTACTTTTGCATTGCAGTCCCCTATAATGAAAAGGACATCTTTTTTGGGTGTTAGTTCTTAAAGGTCTTGTAGATCTTCATAGAACAGTTCAACTTCAGCATCTTCACCATTACTGATTGGAGCATAGGCTTAGATTACTGTGATATTGAATGGTTTGTCTTAGAAATGAACAAATAGCAATTTTATCTAGAACTAGGTTATATTATACATATTTAAACTAGCAATTTATAAACTTTATAAAGGGTTTTAGTGACATAGAAATGTATTCCTTCAAAATAATATTTTGCAACCCAATATAGACAGTATTAAGTTTTGCCCATACGAGAAAATATCTCCAGTCTACAAGTTATAATGATGACCAGGAATGAATATTGAACAGCAAATGTGTTTGAAAGTGAGGAAGAAACTGTTATCCTTTTCTTGGGGATTTTTTTCCTCATTGAGTACACAAAGCAATTGAACTGTAGACAATTAATTTGTATTTGTACTACTTATTTTAAGTATTCAGTGTTAAAATTTCACAGGTGACTTTTTATTAAAGTTATTGTGATGTAGTTGCTTCACAATTTATCCCAAACCCCCTTCCCTCCTTGGTGTCCATACATTTATTCTCTAGGTCTGTGACTCTATTTCTGTTTTGCAAATAGGTTCACCTGTACCATTTTTCTATATTCCACACATATGAATCCCTGGGCATATACCCTGCTGCTACTGCTATTGCTGCTGTATCGTTTTAGTCGTGTCAGACTCTGTGCGACCCTATAGACAGCAGCCCACCAGGCTCCCCCATCCCTGGGATTCTCCAGGCAAGAACACTGAGAAAACCATTATTCAAAAAGACACATGCATCCTATGCTTGTTACAGCACTATTTACAGTAACCAGGACATGAAATCTACCTAAACATCCATTGACAGATGAATGGAAAGATGTGATACATATATACAAAAGGAATACTGCTGCTGCTAAGTCACTTCAGTCATGTCCGAATGTGTGACCCCATAGACAGCAGCCCACCAGGCTCCCCCGTCCCTAGGATTCTCCAGGCAAGATCACTGGAGTGGGTAAATGGAATACTACTTAGCCATTAAAAGGAACAATATTGGGTCATTTGTAGATCTGTGGATGGACCTAAAGACTGTCATATAGTGTGGAGTAATTCAGAAACACAGGTGACTTTTAAAAATAATTCTACTAAAAATAACAATTACTGTGTGCCATTTTTTTGGGTCTTCATAATACTGCCTTAAGGTGAAGACTATTTTTACCATTATTTTCTATGAGTAAATCAAGCCTCAGGGAAGTGTACTTGTCATTTTCTGTAAAGATCACATGGTTAGCAGCTGGTAATGCTAGGATGCAAACTTTGGCAATCTGACCCTGAAACTGCAGTAATCATAGAATGATTTTGAATACTACAGAATAATACTGAGGTACACTAAGTAATTTCTGGATTTTTGGTTTAAGTGGCTTGTATTCAAATTTGGCTAAAATGATCAGTTCATGTAATTGACAAAACCTCCTGTGTACACAATGGTGCCTACCTTGCTGGTGGCCATGGTCCTGCAATGCAAGAGACCTGGGTTAGATCCCTGGGTTGGGAAGATCCCCTGGAAAAGGGAATGGCAACCCACTCCAGTATTCTTGCCTGGAGAATTCTATGGATATAGGAGCCTGGCAGACTACAGTCCATGGGGTCACAAAAGAGTCTGACACAAATGACTGAGAGACTAAGCATATCTGAGGACATCCTGAGAACATACCTGAGACATACCTGAGAACATCCTGAAGGAAAAGCACATCATCTCTGAGTGCTTTTACTCCCCCACCCTCTTCCTCCACGTGGACCACATCTTGTGCTTGTATGCTGCATCTGACAGCTTTTTTCTCTGACCTGCCTTCCCGTCTATTGTCTTATCACTTGTGTGTAGAGTGTACAAAACTATACACAACACCATTTTTTTAAAAATTATAATATCTATATTTCCTTTTTCAATTCTGCATCCTTAGATATGCTTTTCATTTTATCTTTTCTGTTTTTTGAAAACAACCTGGTTATTTCGTTTCTTATCTGCTATGTTCAATAGCCTCTGTATGCACACATAATTTTCTGCTGTGTTGTTTCTGCTGGTTCTTTATCATGGAGTACAGTTTCATGATGAGTCTGAATATCTTTATGTGTTGAATGCCATGTCTCAAAAATCATTTTCAGAAATTGCCGGGGACCAGCCCCGGTGGATCCAGGGATATTCAAAGCGGGGACAGAGCGGGCGAGATAGGACAGGATAGGAGAGAACAGGATAGCTCAGGAAAGAATAGTATAGTAGGAAATTAGTGGAAGAAAAGAGGGCTGAATAACTTGGTTTACGGGGAAAACCAATAAAACCTCAAGACAAGAGGTTTGCACCATCTACGTAGGCCACCGGCGTCCGTTTGAATATCGGAGAGTGCCCCGCCCTGGGCTCTCTCTCACAGATCTTAGCAGCCGGGAAGGTAAGTAGACGTGGTGAGCCTCCCCGCCCCAGATGGGAATTCAGCCGAAAAAAGGAGAAAGGGGAGAAAAAGAATGACATGGGAAGCCCAGCATCGGTGTAAAGCTCCAAGAGGGAAAAAAGGGGAAAAAAAGGGAAAAAAGGAAAGGGGGAAAAAGGGGAAAAGAAGGGGAAATCTAACGTTGGCGTAAGGCTCCAAGAGAGCGTTTATTGTTCAGAATCAACTTATATACCCCAAATTATACATAATAGAATATGCAGAGTTACACAGAAGTAGCAGTCCTGACCCTCAAGGCTTTCTTTTTTGCATATTCTCCTGTTACAAAAGTCTCAGGTGGTTTACACTATCTTCTGGCCAAGAGGCCTATTAACATTTTTATGGCTCTCTCCTGATGAAGTTTTTGTTAACCAGAAGACTTATCTGTGTTAATCTTTCCAAAGTCTGAATGCCTCTCTCAGAAAACACTAAATAAGAATACAGCAGTTTGTAATAAAAGGAAGTACAGTGATTTATAGCAAAGGAAAAGTAACTTACTCAAAAGTTCAGTATTGCTAATATCAAAACTACTACATATCCCTTTTTCCATATCCCAATTACATAGATCACATCTTCCCGGGTGCCTGAGAGATAAGGAATAAGGAGGTCTGGCAGCAATCATTGAGTCAACCGTGAAATCCTGTCACCAATATACATTTGAAAAGACTCTAAAACTTTAAGATACTTTGAGGCTTTTTGTGCCTCCCACGTTTGGGAGGTTGTGAGCAATTCACAAACTTGCAGAAAATTAGGAGAACCTGTCAGGCAGGCTAGAGCATTATCAAAGGGGGGTTGGGCTGAAATGGGAAAACAGACAAATTCTTATTTTGGGGGGCGCATGTTCAGGAAAAACCAGGGAGAAATCCGATGACTCAAATTGCCCTGCCATCTGAGTTTGCCACGTGACCCTGTCACGGGTGGGATTCCTCACTCTGGCTCCCGACAAGAAATACTTTGATACATAAAAAAGATGATACATTTTCCAGAGAGATTTGCATTTATTTCTGTGAAGTCCCTGGAGATCCTATGAGCCAGTGACTTGCTACATTACGTTTTAACTTAATATCAGAAAATCATTCCAGAGCTATAATATTGAGTGGACTTTTTATCATTCTCTTTTGCATTGACATGGTAAGTACAGGCAACACTATGGTTTCTCCAGTAGTCATGTATGGAGGTGAGAGTTTGAGCATAAAGAAGGCTGAATGCTGAAGAATTGATGCTTTCTAACTGTGGTGCTGGAGAAGATGCTTCAGAGTCCCTTAGACTACAAGGAGATCAAATCAGCCAATCCTAAAGGAAATGAACCTTGGATATTCACTGGAAATACTGATGCTGAAGCTGAAGCTCCAATACTTTGGCCACCAGATACAAAGAGCTGACTCACTGAAAAAGACTCTGATGCTGAGAAAGATTGAGGGCAGGAGGAGAAGGGGTGACAGAGGAGGAGATGGTTGGATGGCATCATCTACTCAATGGCATGAGTTTGAGCAAACTCCAGGAGATAGTGAAGAACAGGGAAGCCTTGCATGCCACAGTCCATGGGGTTGCAAAGAGTCAGACTCGAGGTAGCGAATGAACAACAACTTACATTGAAGGTTTAGACTGCAGCCGTCCAAGCTTATTGTGGAGAAGGAGTCCTGCTGGACTCCCCAGTTGCACAAGCCCTCAGATATTATTTCAATTCTATTTGTCCTCTGAGGCTATCAGAGTAAAAGTGCAAGGACATGGCTGAATGACACTTTCACTTTAACCTGGAAACTCTTTTGGAGCAACAAGTGGTATTTGGGCTTACTATAGTATTCCCTTAACTTTTCACTTTCCACTTGATCAGTTCTACTGCTTTTTCATTACTTTCATGCATTTAATGTTTTAAAAATTAATTTATTCAATATTTCCATGGTTGATTTGTTTTTCAGTAGTTCCTTGTTAGGAAATTAAGTGATGTGATCTGCCATTCCTGCACACTGGAAACTTCTGAATTGTTATGTGGTGAAAGCAAGAGAGGTGAAAAGTCTCATACATGTGGATTTGGGCACCCAGACTAAATTCAGACAGAGGAAAATGGGCATTGTCAAGGAGACACTGGAGGGTTTTGTGACAGCTGCAGATAACTTGATAACTTTAATAACTCACTTCACCTGTCCTTGGATGAATTCTTCTCAGATTTAAGTTTTCATAGGACTATTGCCTTAAAAATATGAACATTAAATGTCACTCTACATTTACACTGTGAATTATACTCATTTATATTATCCTTAATCATATATTAATTATATATATTAATTGTACTTAAATTAACTGCATGTCTTAGAATTATATTCATGGTCAGCTTAGACAGTATGCTTTTTATTTGCACACTAGGAGCATTTTTTATCTGTAATATCCATAGGCTTGAAAAAAAAGTGAAAGCAGAAGTCCTTCAATTCTGTCTGACTCTTTGTAACCACATGGACTACAGCACACCAGCCTCTTCTGTCCATGGAATTCTCCAGGAAGGATACTGGAGTGGATAGCCATTTCCTCCTCCAGGATCTCTTTCTGACCCAGGGATCGACCCATGTCTCCTGCACTGCAGACAGATTCTTTACTATCTGAGCCACTAGACAGTAAGTTTTTTATTGGCATGTTAGCAACAACAATTTTTTATTTGTAATGTCCATAGGTTTAAGCTTGGCATTTTTAGGTCTTATTTTCTATTTAATTATAAGGGCAATAAGTAGTACTTGTGTTTAGGAATGAAGAGCAGGATGACCAAAATTTTGTGAGCTAATCCTGTTGCACCTATTAAAACACAAAAACAAAAACAAAATGCTTAAATGCTTGTAATTTTCAATATTCCTGTAAGCTATGAGAAGAAATATTATAGAGCTGAGCTAATGTTAAATAAAATATGCATTATATTTAAAAGAACATTCTTTATGACTTGATTGTTGAGGTTAAAAAGATTAAGAAACTGTGATGTGTTTTCTGCTTTAAATGGGACATTAAAAGTTCTGACTTAGCAATTACTCATTTAACAACACAGTTGAGTGGGACTGATTCTGTGCAGCAAAGGTAAGAATCATCACCCCAGAACTGGTGCATTACCTCCTGAAACCACACATGAGGTGTTGACACGTGGGCAGCAGAGCCCTGATACTCACAAAAGCCCTGGACATCGGACAAGCACATGGCCAGTGCTATGGCGGTTTGTGTCATTGCCTCATTCTTGTCTCACAAATATTTTACTGCCGTTGAAATGCTTGGTTGCTAATGGATGCAAGTTGCACTCATTGATTTAATGAATGTATTTAATTTCTGTTATCAGATGTTCAAAACAGAGTAAACATGCAAAGGTATGTTTAAGCACATAATAAACCCCATGAAGTGATGCTTTAGAACTGTGATGCTAGAGAAGACTCCTGAGATTCCCTTGGACAGCAAGGAGATCAAACCAGTCAATCCTAAAGGAAATCAACCCTGAATATTCACTGGAAGGACTGATGCTGAAGCTCCAATTCTTTGGCCACCTGGTAGAAAGAGCTGACTTATTGGAAAAGACCCTGATGCTGGGAGAGATTGAAGGCAGGAGAAGAAGAGAGCATCAGAGGTTGAGATGGTTGGATGACATCACCAACTCAATGAACATGAGTTTGAGCAAGCTCTGGGAGATAATGAAGGACAGGGGTGCCTGGAGTGCTGCAGTCCAAGAGGTCTCAAAGAGTAGGACATGATTTAGCAACTGGCTAACAACAACAATAATGCAAGCAGAAGCTTTAAAAGTGCTTGTTCACCGGGGCTTGTGTCCTTGGGAGTCTGATATCCATACAAAGCCTCATTTGTCTAGGGAGGACTGGAGAAGTGGGGCAGAGCTCAGACTTCACAGATTTCTGAGGGAATTCTGTAGGCAGCCCAGGTCAATGGAAAACCTGCTCCCCGCACCCTTCAGAGTGGCAGCTTCTCACTGACCTGGCAAGCCCTAAACATGTAGGTGTCTGGTACGTCCCTGAAATTCTGTGATACTTAACTTTGCAACGTTTCTGTACCAACAGCTGACTCATCATGACCAGTGCCCACCCAATTGACTATTTTCCTTCAGCAGGTACGGCAATCTGACATTATTTCATAACATGAATGTTTCAATTTAATCCATGCAGTATGAGTAGACACATAAGCTTATTGAGACACAGAGAACATAATACACCACTCTGCAAAGACTTGTGTTACTAAAGAGGATTCTTCATTGACTGACTTCCAAGTACTGCACAATACAGTATTTAAGGCCCAAGCAGCAGAGTTTAGATACAACACAAAATGCTTTTTAACCTGTATCCTGTTAAAGTTCAGTTCAGTTGCTCAGTTGTGTCCGACTCTTTGCAATTCCATGGATTGCAGCACACTAGTCTTCCTTGTTCATCATCAACTCCCAGAGTTTACTCAAACCCATGTCTATTGAGTCAATGATGCCATCCAGCCATCTCATCCTCTGTCATCCCCTTCTGCTCCTGCCCTCAGTCTTTCCCAGCATCAGGGTCTTTTCAAATGAGTCAGTTCTTTGCATCAGGTGGCCAAAGTATTGGAGTCTCAGCTTCAGCATCAGTCCTTCCAATGAACACCCAGGACTGATCTCCTTTAGGATGGACTGGTTGGATTTCTTTGCAGTCCGAGGGACTCTCAAGAGTCTTCTCCAACACCACACTTCAAAAGCATCAATTATTTGGTGCTCAGCTGTCTTTATGGTCCAACTCTCACATCCATACATGACCACTGGAAAAACCATAGCCATAATGTAGCTGATATTATTTCTGTATTTTTAAAACAGACACAAAATTATCCTTGTATTCAAGTTTCACTCATAAAATATGAGTAGAAATAAAGATGTTATGACTAGAATTAGTAAGGCACAGTCTTAAACAACTGCAGTTTTACTCCCTACATCTGGACCACAGTTTTGAATTTCCAAACATGCCTTTACCTGGAGCTTTATCAAGGATACACAGACATTTTTCCATACTACATTAAACCTAAAACACAGCCTTTTATTTTTATTTATGCAGAACACATCATGCATGAAGACTAGAAGGCTAGCTTCAAGTGTGATTTAGAGACTTGATGATGGCGTAGGCATTGTGTAATTGTAAAGATTGAAATTACACCTATTGGACTCACTGCTTTGGGTGAAAGCACCATTCTTTGAAAATCCCTTAAGAGTATGTCTGCAAGAGGAAAGCCATGAACTTGTCAGTCTCTGTTTGCATGTTAACAAGCATCTAGTCACTACCTGGTGCAGCAAAGACACTCCTTGCCTCCCCAAAGCGGTCCAGATCCTTGATGGAGCCTGGGAATGTTACGTTACATGCAAATCTGGGATTCAGGAAACAGCTGATTTCAAGAGAGGGAGAATATCCTGGTCTTACCCGGCTGAGCCCAGGTGTGTATATATCCATGTGCATTTGTGAGTGCATGTTAGGTCATGTCTGACTCTTTGCAACATTATGGACTGAACTCTATGAGGCTCCTCTGTCTGTGGGATTTCCCAGACAAAAATATTGGAGTGGGTTTCCACACCCTCCTCCAGAGGATCTTCCAAACCCAGGGATCAAATCCATGTCTCTTATGTCTCCTCCATTGGCAAGTGGGTTCTTTAACCAGTAGCGCCACCTGGGAAGTCCGTGTATATCCACAAGGGTCCTTAAACATGGTGGATGGAAACAGAAGAGTGAGGCTCAGAGCAGTGCAAAGTGGGAAAGCCCCAGACAATGACTGCCACCTTTGAAAATGGATGAAGCATGAGCCCAGGAATCAAAGACAATTTAGGGGGTGGAGAAGGCAGGGATACAGATCCTTCCCGAGAGCCTGCAAAAGCATCACAGCTCTGCCAACCTGTAAGATCCTCTGTTCATGAAATGCTCCAGGCAAGAATACTGGCATGGACAGCCATTCCCTTCTGAGCCTGAGAACTGGAAGACACTAAATGTGAGTTGTTTGAAATTAATATCTATGGGGGAGGGCTGGGAGCCTGGGTGGCAGTTCAAAGTTTATGTTCAATTAAGGGAGGGGTGACAAGGGCAGGAATCTGAGATAAATTTTGTATTGCTGCTGCTGCCAAGGCAAACCTGGACAGGATGTTAGCACAGCTCTGCATAGCTACTCCTCCAGCAGTTCTAGGAAGATAAACAATGAAAGGAGACAGCTGATCTGAAGCAGAAACAAGTATAACCAAATGAGTTAAAAAGGTAAAATGAAATTATTCTTAATATGCAGTATTGTTGAAGATTTAACTTACATACAGCTTTCCTGATAGCTCAGTTGGTAAAGAATCTGCCTGAATGCAGGGGATCCTGGTTGAATTCCTAGGTAAGGAAGATCCACCAGAGAAAGGATAGCTACCCACTCCAGTATTCTTGGGCTTCCCTTGTGGCTTAACTGGTAAAGAATCTGCCTGCAATGTGGGAGACCTGGGTTTGAACCCTGGGTTGGGAAGATCCCCTGGAGAAGGGGAAGGATACCCACTCCAGTATTCTTGCCTGGAGAATTCCGTGGACTGTATAGTCCTTGGGGTCACAAAGAGTCAGATACAACTGAGCAACTTTCACTTTCTAACTTAAATAACACAAGAGAAGACTCTACACATGGACATCACCAGATGGTCAACACTGAAATCAGACTGATTATATTCTTTGCAGCCAAAGATGGAGAAGTTCTATACAGTCAACAAAAACAAGACCAGGAGCTGACTGTGGCTTAGATCATGAACTCTTGATTGCCAAATTCAGACTTAAATTGAAGAAAGTGGGCAACACCACTAGACCATTCAGGTATGACCTAAATCAAATCCCTTATGATTATACAGTGGAAGTGAGAAATAGATTTAAGGGTCTAGATCTGATAGATAGAGTGCCTGATGAACTATGGAATGAGGTTCGTGACATTGTACAGGAGACAGGGATCAAGACCATCCCCATGGAAAAGAAATGCAAAAAGGCAAAATGGCTGTCTGGGGAGGCCTTACAAATAGCTGTGAAAAGAAGAGAAGCAAAAAGCAAAGGAGAAAAGGAAAGATATAAGCATCTGAATGCAGAGTTCCAAAGAATAGCAAGAAGAGATAAGAAAGCCTTCTTCAGCAATCAATGCAAAGAAATAGAGGAAAAGAACAGAATGGGAAAGACTAGAGATCTCTTCAAGAAAATTAGAGATACCAAGGGAACATTTCATGCAAAGATGGGCTCGATAAAGGACAGAAATGGTCTGGACCTAACAGAAGCAGAAGATATTAAGAAGAGGTGGCAAGAATACACGGAAGAACTGTACAAAAAAGATCTTCATGACCCAGATAATCATGATGATGTGTTGACTAATCTAGAGCCAGACATCTTGGAATGTGAAGTCAAGTGGGCCTTAGAAAGCATCACTACGAACAAAGCTAGTGGAGGTGATGGAATTCCAGTTGAGCTGTTTCAAATCCTGAAAGATGATGCTGTGAAAGTGCTGCACTCAATTTGCCAGCAAATCTGGAAAACTCAGCAGTGGCCACAGGACTGGAAAAGGTCAGTTTTCATCCCAATTCCAAAGAAAGGCAATGCCAAAGAATGCTCCAACTACCGCACAATTGCACTCATCTCACATGCTAGTAAAGTAATGCTCAAAATTCTCCAAGCCAGACTTCAGCAATATGTGAACCGTGAACTCCCTGATGTTCAAGCTGGTTTTAGAAAAGGCAGAGGAACCAGAGATCAAATTGCCAACATCCGCTGGATCATGGAAAAAGCAAGAGAGTTCCAGAAAAACATCTATTTCTGCTTTATTGACTATGCCAAAGCCTTTGACTGTGTGGATCACAGTAAACTGTGGAAAATTCTGAAAGAGATGGGAATACCAGACCACCTGACCTGCCTCTTGAGAAATCTGTATGCAGGTCAGGAAGCAACAGTTAGAACTGGACATGGAACAAGAGACTGGTTCCAAACAGGAAAAGGAGTACGTCAAGGCTGTATATTGTCACCCTGCTTATTTAACTTCTATGCAGAGTACATCATGAGAAACGCTGGGCTGGAAGAACCACAAGCTGGAATCAAGATTGCTGGAAGAAATATCAATAACCTCAGATATGCAGATGACACCACCCTTATGGCAGAAAGTGAAGAGGAGCTAAAAAGCCTCTTGATGAAATTGAAAGAGGAGAGTGAAAATGTGGGCTTAAAGCTCAACATTCAGAAAACGAAGATCATGGCATCTGGCCCCATCACTTCATGGGAAATAGATGGGGAAACAGTAGAAACAGTGTCAGACTTGATTTTGGGGGGCTCCAAAATCACTGCAGATGGTGACTGCAGCCATGAAATTAAAAGATGCTTACTCCTTGGAAGAAAAGTTATGACCAACCTAGATAGTATATTCAATAGCAGAGACATTACTTTGCCGACTAAGGTCCATCTAGTCAAGGCTATGGTTTTTCCTGTGGTCATATATGGATGACAGAGTTGGACTGTGAAGGCTGAGCACTGAAGAATTGATGCTTCTGAACTGTCTGAAGGAGATCAGCCCTGGGATTTCTTTGGAAGGAATGATGCTGAAGCTGAAGCTCCAGTACTTTGTCCACCTCATTCGAAGAGTTGACTCATTGGAAAGGACCCTGATGCTGGGAGGGACTGGGGGCAGGAGGAGAAGGGGACAACCAAGGATGAGATTGCTGGATGGCATCACGGACTCAATGGACGTGAGTCTGAGTGAAGTCCGGGAGTTGGTGATGGACAGGGAGGCCTGGCGTGCTCCAATTCATGGGGTCGCAAAGAGTCGGACACGACTGAGTGACTAAATGGAACTGAACTTAAATATATTTGTATATCCGGCATTTCTGGTGGCTCCAATGGTAAAGAATTTGCCTGTAATGTGAGAGACCTCAGTTCAATCCCTGTGTCAGGAAGGTCTTCTGGAGAAGGGATTGGCAGCCCTGTCTAGTATTCTTGCCTGAAGAATTCCATGGACAGAGGAGCCTAGCAGGCTATAGTCCATAGGGTTACATAATAATTGGACACAACTGAGAAACACACACACACTTGTATACACACATGCAGATATCCACCAAGATTCAAAATATATTGGTTAAACTAGCTATGGATTTACAAAAAAAAAAAAAAAAATTTAATGTACTTTTATAAACTAAGAAGTCTCACAGTATTTATAGAGTATATATTATGCATTATTATGAGACAGCACAGCTGCAGTATAACTGAAAAATAGATATTATGGTATTTACTTTTTAATTATAAAATTAGGTTCAGGATGGTAGAAGGACTCTTCAAATATTTCATAATTGTTAACTGAGAAAGCCTGGATTTCCAGCTGGGATAGTCCAGAGTTGCCAACAGCCTTGATTCATCCCAGGGAATCTAATTATGGAAATTATGGGTCCCTGAATATTCACAGACAGAAAGAGTGGGCCCAGGAATGTGGATGAGAAACTCTGCCTTTATTTTCACTAACATCTAATTGAAATTTTTTATTTCTCTCTTACTGAATCCAGGCAACACATCACAGTAGTATTATGAGCATCTGTAACCTTGTCACCAATAGAAATCACAGATACTTTCATAAAGCTTTTGAATTATTGCAAAAATCTCAACTATTTTTTACCTTTACCACTAGCTTAAAATGATCCAAATCATGGCTATCCCTCACTCTGCTGTGCATGCAAAGTCACCTCAGTCATGTCTGACTTTTGGCGACCCCATGAACTGTAGCCTGCCAGGCTCCTCTGTCCATAGGATTCTCTGAGCAAGAATACAGAATGGGTTGCCATGCTCTCCTCCAGGGGATCTTTCCAACCCAAGGAAGGCACTCCTGTCTCTTATGTCTCCTGCATTGGCAGGCAGGTTCTTTACCACTAGTGCCACTTGGGAAGCCCACACTGGCCAATGCATTATTAAAATACCACACATTTATGCTTTGACACTTGTTTCAATAAACACAGCTGCATTCATAATTTTGTATTTTAGTTCATGCATGTAGATACATATATTGTTTTTATTATTAATCACTATTTTGATTATTGTGAGACTGGTCACTTGGCTTCACTAGGCTATCAAATGCATCCACAACAAAAACATAAAATGATCAAGGGCCCTACTCTGCAAGTTGTCTTTCTAGAATGTTACTTGACTATTATGAAGGCATTACATTCTACTAAGTATTTGTTGGTAAGTTGGTTCATTACTTTACAAAATGAAAATATTTCCATTTAAATCAATCGTGAATGCGGTCTTAGTTTTATTTGGACGAATTTTGTTTTGCCTTTGACTGCTCAATTACATGCATATAAATTACCCATATATCATTATCATGCACATAGAAAAACTGATAATCAAATATGCATCTGATAAAATTATATTAAATAAAGCCCTCCAGACTTATTTCTCCAATCTTAATAAATGCAGTTTATCACTGTCCACTGGGAGTTGTAACGATATGAAAGAAGACACAAAGTAATAAGTTATGTCCTTATCAGAGATAAAATAACTAACACATTCCACATGAGAATGACAATATTATGGCAACTCAAGGAAGGGAAATTTTTTCAGATAACTATTAAATGAAATTGTAATCTCTTATTTTCCCCAGATATGGTAACATAAGAAAGTCATTGCTTTGATTTCTTTGACATCATCCACTATTCTGATAGCAAAGATTTATATTTTGCCTACATTTGAAAAGGAACCTAAAGCCATTTCGCCACTGATCAGCCTCACATCACAGAGGTTCTTCATTCCTTCCACTGTTCTGTCTTCAAGCCCATTCACTGAATAACCTCATGATTAGAAGCTCCCCTGAAACTCATCTCTGGTCACTCTCGGTCACAGGTAAATAAACTGATGCTTTAATTCAGAGAGATCCCGAAAACTGTTTCCTCCTCCACACAGAAGGAAAACGGGCAGTGCAGCTCTGTCTTCCCTTAGCAAACTAGGGCTGCTGTGAGATTGGTCAGAAATTTTATTTTGACTCTTCTTTTGTCCCTCTGTATTTTTCTGATGCTCACATTTTAAGATGAATATGGAAGGAAATGGAATGTGTTCAATGAAAAGACAGATTAAGGGAAGAATGATTTATGAGCAAAGATGAAAGAAATTGAAGTCAGTCCAGCACAAGACAGGTTGAGAGAAATTGACTAATTGTTTTCAAGTATCCCATGAATAATTAGATAGCATCACTGACTCAATGGATATGGATTTGCACAAACTCCAGGAACTAGTGGAGGATAGGGAAGCCTGGAGTGTTGCAGTCTATGTGGTTGCAAAGAGTTGGATATGACTTAGCAACTAAATAACATTCAGGGAACAATTATTATGTGAACACTGATCATCTGATATCAACAGACATAGATTCTTGTTTTCATATAAAGGTTGGGCTTCCCGATGGCTCAGAGAATAAAACATCTGCCTGCCAATGCAGGAGACACAGGAGACCCAGGTTTGACCCCTGGGTCAGGAAGATCACCTAGAAAAGGAAATGGCAACCCATTAGCATTCTGCAAACAAAGAGAATTTACCCTCCATTGCCCTCACCCCAGTTTTAGCATGCTTCCTAAACAGAAACCTGGCCATTGGACCCTTCAAGGTACCAAAGGGGATGGATGAACGGGTATTCAGGCAAAGGAAAGAACGGAGGATGCTGACTGCACCAGGTAACAGAGCTTTGGCTGCCCCTCAGGTTCACTTGGCATAGGCATACCACATTTTCTCACCAACCAGGACAGAGGATGGCTGCATAGCTGCTGGGTCCAGCGGCACTGAGATGTCACCAAGCCCCTGGTCCCCTCCATCTCTGCTCTGCTTTGCTCTGCAGGCAGCTAGCCTCTTTAAAGACTCCCAAGCAGCTCGGTCAGGTGCTTCCTACAGCAGCAGAACTGGGGCAATTCCTCTTGGTGTCCTTCATTCCCAAGAAGGTCTTCACAAACTTGCACTTACTTATTGGTCAGAACTGCACTCCATGCCCACATATAAGTTAATGGATGGCAAGGAAAATGCAGATCCTCTGACTGCTCCGAGTCACCCTCTAGGCAAACTGTGTGCTAGAGGACAGATTCATTAGACTTTTTACTTTCCTTTTAGAGTGAAAAAAGAGAGTTCTGACCTTGGAAAATATCAGCACTGGGTAAGAAGTTGTTTACGGGGAGCTCCCTGGTAGCGCGGTGGATAAGAATCCACCTGCCAATCCTGAGGTCTGCGCGCCCTGGAGCCCGTGCTCCGCAGCAGAAGCCCCTGAGTGAGAAGCCTGCACACCACAACTAGAGGAGGCCCTGCTCAGCGTGAGAGACCCCACGTGCAGCGACAAGACCCAGCACAGCCAAAACTAAATAAATAATAAAAATGTTAACAAGTGGTTTATAAAAAGGAAACTTGGGCAAATTGGTGGCTGTAAAACCTAATTTTCTCTCACTAGAAACGTTGTCTATTAAACCTTAGGATATTTTTAATTAAATTCTTACTAGTTGCCTGCTATGCTTGCAGTATTATACCCACGTTAACTCATTCCAATCTCACCATTACCCTATGGAAGAAGTATCACTATGATTTGTATTTTACAAAGGAGATACTTAAAGCAGAGATAAGTTAGGTGAATTTCTCAAGGTCACACATTAACTCCAGAATTAGAAATTTGAACCACAGTAGCTTTGGCTCCATAGTCAAAGCTCTCAAAGACTTACTTTGATATATTATATATCAAATAACACATAAGTATGTTTATTTACCAGTCTTATATTAAATGTAGGATTCAAAATTAAACAGTTGGGAAGATAGAGACCCTTTTGCTTTCAAAGTTTAAAGTAAGGCTTATATTTAGGAATGATATTTTGCTTCCAAAAGCTAAAAATTCTTTACAAATTATAAGAAAGGTCTGCTGGTGGGCATTAGAGGCTTAACAAGGTAGTGAAAATTTATTGATTTGGACAGAAGGGATAAAAACAGGTCTCCAGGGCCTGCCTGAGAATGTGTGGCTTGAAGCGCCCCCCAGATATATGTAAAACAAGAAATTACACAAATGTTCACAGGTAAAACTGGATGAAGAGAATCCTAGGGGCAAATGTTACAAACAAAAGAAAATCTCTAGAAGATGACAAAATCATTTTATCTAAATGTAAAATCAAATTATTCCTAGAATAATTTTGCAAATACAGTGTCTTACAAACTAAACAAAAGTACAAATAAGAAGTAAAACAACATTAAACAGAAGGAGCAGAAAGAACAGATACAGAAATTTACTCACAGGGAAGCAGACGGTCACGGATACTAGGAACACCGCATGGATTTAATGGCAGACTGTACATATGTATCCAGCTTTCTAGTGGTTTAATGGTAAAGAATCCTCCTGCCAATGAAGGTGACCAGGATGGGTTTGACCCTTGGTCTGGGAAGATCCCCTGGAGAAGGAAATGGCAATCCACTCCAATATTCTTGCCTGGAGAATTCCATGAAGAGAGGAGCCTGGTGGGCTACCGTCTGTGGGTGGGCAAAGAATCAGACATGAGTTAGGCGCTAAATAATAACAACAAGTACATATGTAGCCATTCTTCACGGCTGAAAAACAAATCACCACCCATTCTGTGGCTTTAATATAGCACCCACTTGTAATCTTGGAGCCAGCCGTGTAGATGAAAGGTCTGGATATACATATACACACATACTTGTGTCTCAGTCATGTCCAACTCTGGGCAGCCCCAAGGACTGTAGCCCACTAGGCTCTTCTGTCCATGGAAATTTTCAGGCAAGAATACTGGAGTGGATTGCCATTTTCTACTCCAAGGTCTGGATGTGGCATGACCCAAAGCAGTATTCTGCTTAGTCTCCAAGACCAAAGTCAAGCTGTGGCTGGGCTGTATTCTCTTATGATAGCTCTGGGGATGTTGACTTCACCTCCAAACTCCTTCAGGTTGTTTTTCAGGTTCCAAGCCTTGCCCGGGGCCTCTGTCTGGTTCGTGTCAGATCCCACTTTTCACAGCCAGCAACAGCAGGTAAAGTCCTCTACATATTTCAAATCCTTCAACTTCCTCTACAGCAGCTTCTCTCTCTGTCTAATCCCTCCCCTGTGAGCCAGAGAAAGGTTTCTGCTTTGAAGGGCTTGAGTGATGAGATGGCCCATCAGATAATGCAGGATAAACTCTTTGTGTTAAGATCTGTGACTTTATTTCCATCTGCAAAACCCACTTGTCACATCATGCAAAATACTCACAGATTCCAAGGATCAAGGCATGGACCTTTGGCTATAGGCGGGGCTCATTCCACCACAGTAACTGAAGGGTTCGTTATTTTTGGTAGAAAACATGCACATGAAATTACAGAGCAAACAGGAGGGGAGTGGGAACCAGGACACATGGCACAGGGCAGAGAGGGCCACACACATCAGGTCACATGCTACAGAAGAAGAGAGAGAAGCTGTGTTTGAAGACATGGTGTCTGAGACTTTTCCAGACGAGGAAAGGCATCAGTGTGCTTCTTGGAGCTCCAAAAAAGGAAGAGAGAGGGAGGCTAATGATGGGGACAGTGCCACAAGACTGAAACACAGAGAAATTCCTGGGAGGGGCAGACGAATGAGAGAAGTGCATTCAGAAGGGCAACAGCAATAATGAGTGTTGATTTCTTGGCATTTAAAAAAAAAAAGGAAACTAGTAAGACAACTACCAAGTTAGATTATAAAACATAGTAAAAAAAATCTTCAAAAATGAAGATATTTAAGTATATCAGTCAGTTCAGTGCTACAGTCTTGTCTGAATCTTTGCAACCCTATGGACTACAGCATGACAGGCCTCCCTGTCCATCACCAACTCCTGGAGTTTACTCAAACTCATGTCCATTGAGTCAGTGATGCCATCCAGCCATCTCATTCGATCATCCCCTTATCCTACTACCTTCAATCTTTCCCAGCATCAGGGTCTTTTCAAATGAGTCAGTTCTTTGCATCAGGTGCCCAAAGTATTGGATTTCAGCTTCAGCATCATTCCTTCCAAAGAAATCCCAGGGTTGATCTCCTTCAGAATGGACTGGTTGGATCTCCTTGCAATCCAAGGGACTCTCAAGAGTCTTCTCTAACACCACAGTTCAAAAGCATCAATTCTTCAGCGCTCAGCTTTCTTCACAGTCCAACTCTCATATCCATATATGACCACTGGAAAAACCATAGCCTTGACTAGATGGACCTTTGTTGGCAAAGTAATGTCTCTGCTTTTCAATATGCTATCTAGATTGGTCATAACTTTTCTTCCAAGGAGTAAGTGTCTTTTAATTTCATGGCTGCAGTCACCATCTGCAGGGATTTTGGACCCTCCCAAAATCAAGTCTGACACTGTTTCCACTGTTTCTCCATCTACTTCCCATGAAGTGATGGGACCAGATGCCATGATCTTAGTTTACTGAATGTTGAGTTTTAAGCCAATGTCTTCACTCATCGCTTTCACTTTCATCAAGAAGTTCTTTAGTTCTTCTTCACTTTCTGCCATAAGGGTGGTATCATCTGCATATCTGAGGTTATTGATATGTCTCCCAGTAATCTTGATTCCAGCTTGTGCTTCATCCAGCCCAGCATTACTCATGATGTGTTCTGTGTATAAGTTAAATAAGCAGGGTGACAATATACAGTCTTGACATACTCCTTTCTCTATTTGGGACCAGTCTGTTGTTCCATGTCCAGTTCTAGCTGTTGCTTCCTGACCTGCCTACAGGTTTCTCAAGAGGCATCTTGAGATGGCTATCTCTTTAAGAATTTTCCACAGTTTGTTGTGGTCCACACAGTCAAAGGCTTTGTTATAGTCAATAAAGCATAAATAAATGTTTTTCTGGAACTCTCTTCCTTTTTCAATGATCAAACGGATGTTGGCAATTTGATCTCTGGTTCCTCTGCCTTTCCTAAAACCAGCTTGAACATCTGGAAGTTCATGATTCACCTACTATTGAAGCCTGGCCTGGAGAATTTTGAGCAGCACTTTTCTAGCATGTGAGTTGAGTGCAACTGTGTGGTAGTTTGAGCATTCTTTGCCATTGCCTTTCTTTGGGATTGGTATGAAAACTGACCGTTTCCAGTCCTGTGGCTACTGCTGAGTTTTCCAAATTTGCTGGCATAGTGAGTACAGCACTTTTACCACATCTTTTTTAGAATTTGAAATAGCTCAACTGGAATTCCATCACCTCACTATCTTTGTTCATATAATGATACTTCCTAAGGACCACTTGACTTTACATTCCAGGTTTTCCTCTATTTCTTTGCACTGATTGCTGAGGAAGGCTTTCTTATCTATCCTTGCTATTCTTTTGACCTCTGCATTCAAATAGATGTATTTTCCCTTTGCCTTTCACTTCTCTTGTATTTACAGCTATTTATAAGGCCTCCTCAGGCAACCATTTTGCCTTTTTGCATTTATTTTCCTTAGGGATGGTCTTGATCCCTGCCTCTGGTGCAATGTCACGAACCTCCATTCATAGTTTTCAGGCACTCTATCAGACCTTCTCCCTTGAATCTATCTGTCCCTTCCACTGTATAATCATAAGGGATTTGGTTTCGGTCATACTGAATGGTCTAGTGGTTTTCCCTACTTTCTTAAAGTATATATATATATGTGTGTGTGTGTCTGTGTGTGTGTCTGTGTGTATTTAATTTTACAGTGCTATGTTGGTTTCTGCTATATAACAATGTGCTGTTAACATATTGCACAGGGGACTCTGCTCAATGTTATGTGCAGCCTGGATGGGAGGAGGGTTTGGGGGACACTGGATACATGCATATGTATGGCTGAGTCCCTTCATTGTTCATCAGAAACTATCACAACATTGCTAATCAACTATACCCCAATACAAAACAAAAAGGGAAAAAAAATAGAAGTAAAAAATCTCATTTCAACACAAGTATAGGTGAGAGAAACCTGATTCTGGTTAAGATACCTGACATGAGGCAGACTTGAAGAATAATCCTTTTATATCAGATCAAACCTATTCATTCACAAAGACAAAAAAAACTGAAGGAAATGAAAAAGATAAGAGAATAAATAAAATGAAAAAGTAAATATGAATTAAAGAAGACCAACAAAGCCTAAAGTTGATTCTTGAAAGTATTACATAAATTCAATAAATTCTTGATGAAACTGAACAGCAGAAAAAAAAAAAAGTACACAAACACAAACCTCACTGATAAGAGTGGGAAATTAATACAGTTTCTACAGATATTTAACTAATAAAATAAGGACATTTATAAACAACTTTTTTTTTAACTTTACAATACTGTATTGGTTTCACCATACATTGACATGAATCCACTTCAGGTGTACATGAGTTCCCAACCCTGAACCCCCCTCCCACCACCCTCCCCATATCATCTCTCTGAGTCATCCGAGTACACCAGCCCCAAGCATCCTGTATCCTGTATCAAACCTAGACTAGCGATTCATTTCTTACATGATAGTATACATGTTTCAATGCCATTCTCCCAAATCATCCCACCCTCTCCCTCTCCCACAGAGTCCAAAAGTGTGTTCTATTCATCTGTGTCTCTTTTGCTGTCTCGCGTACAGGGTTATCATTACCATCTTTCTAAATTCCATATATATGTGTCAGTATACTGTATTGGTGTTTTTCTTTCTGGCTTACTGCACTCTGTATAGTTGGCTCCAGTTTCATCCATCTCATTAGAACTGATTCAAATGTATTCTTTTTAATGGCTGAGTAATACTCCATTGTGTATATGTACCACAGCTTTCTTATCCATTCGTCTGCTGATGGACATCTTGGTTGCTTCCATGCCCTGGCTATTATAAACAGTGCTGTGATGAACATTGGGGTACACATGTCTCTTTCAGTTCTGGTTTCCTCGGTGTGTATGCTCAGCAGTGGGATTGCTAGGTCATAAGGCAGTTCTATTTGCAGTTTTTTAAGGAATCTCCACACTGTTCTCCATAATGGCTGTACTAGTTTGCATTCCCACCAACAGTGTAAGAGGGTTCCCTTTTCTCCACACCCTCTCCGCCATTTATTGCTGGTAGACTTTTGGATCGCAGTCATTCTGACTGGTGTGAAATGGTACCTCATTGTGGTTTTGATTTGCATTTCTCTGATAATGAGTGATTACCACAGCTTTCTTATCCATTCGTCTGCTGATGGACATCTTGGTTGCTTCCATGCCCTGGCTATTATAAACAGTGCTGTGATGAACATTGGGGTACACATGTCTCTTTCAGTTCTGGTTTCCTCGGTGTGTATGCTCAGCAGTGGGATTGCTAGGTCATAAGGCAGTTCTATTTGCAGTTTTTTAAGGAATCTCCACACTGTTCTCCATAGTGGCTGTACTAGTTTCATTCCCACCAACAGTGTAAGAGGGTTCCCTTTTCTCCACACCCTCTCCGCCATTTATTGCTGGTAGACTTTTGGATCGCAGTCATTCTGACTGGTGTGAAATGGTACCTCATTGTGGTTTTGATTTGCATTTCTCTGATAATGAGTGATGTTGAGCATCTTTTCATGTGTTTGTTAGCCATCTGTATGTCTTCTTTGGAGAAAGGTCTATTTAGTTCTTTGGTCCATTTTTTGATTGGGTTGTTTATTTTTCTGGAATTGCGCTGCATAAGTTGCTTGTATATTTTTGAGATTAGTTGTTTGTCAGTTGCTCCATTTGCTATTATTTTCTCCCATTCCAAAGGCTGTCTTTTCACCTTGTGTATAGTTTCCTTTGTTGTGCAGAAGCTTTTAATTTTAATTAGATCCCATTTGTTTATTTTTGCTTTTATTTCCAGTATTCTGGGAGGTGGATTGTAGAGGATCCTGCTGTGATTTATGTCAGAGAGTGGTTTGTCTATGTTCTCCTCCAGGAGTTTTATAGTTTCTGGTCTTACATTTACATCTTTAATCCATTTTGAATTTATTTTTGTGAATGGTGTTAGAAAGTGTTATAGTTTCATTCTTTTGCAAGTGGTTGCCCAGTTTTCCCAGCACCACTTGTTAAAGAGATTGTCTTTAACCCATTGTGTATTCTTCTCTCCTTTGTTGAAGATAAGGTGTCCATAGGCATGTGGATTTATCTCTGGGCTTTCTATTTTGTTCCATTGATCTATATTTCTGTCTTTCTGCCAGTACCATACTGTCTTGATGACTGTGGCTTTGTAGTAGAGTCAGGCAGGTTGATTCCTCCAGTTCCATTCTTCTTTCTCAAGATGGCTTTGGCTATTTGAGGTTCCTCTGGCAGAGGAACCAGAGATCAAATTGCCAACATCCACTGGATCATGGAAAAAGCAAGAGAATACCAGAAAAACATCTATTTCTGCTTTATTGACTGTGCCAAAGCCTTTGACTGTGTGGATCACAGTAAACTGTGGAAAATTCTGAAAGAGATGGGAATACAAGACCACCTGACCTGCCTTTTGAGAAATTGGTATGCAGGTCAGGAAGCAACAGTTAGAACTGGACATGGAACAACAGACCGGTTCCAAATAGGAAAAGGAGTACATCAAGGCTGTATATTGTCACCCTGCTTATTTAACTTCTATGCAGAGTACATCATGAGAAACGTTGGACTGGAAGAAACACAAGCTGGAATCAAGATTGCTGGGATAAATAGCAACAACCTCAGATATGCAGATGACACCACCCTTATGGCAGAAAGTGAAGAGGAGCTAAAAAGCCTCTTGATGAAAGTGAAAGAGAAGAGTGAAAAAGTTGGCTTAAAGCTCAACATTCAGAAAATAAAAATCATGGCATCTGGCCCCATCACTTCATGGGAAATAGATGGGGAAACAGTAGAAACAGTGTCAGACTTTGTTTTTTTGGGGGGGCTCCAAAATCACTGCAGATGGTGACTGCAGCCATGAAATTAAAAGATGCTTACTCCTTGGAAGAAAAGTTATGAGCAACCTAGATAGTATATTCAAAAGCGGAGACATTGCTTTGCGAACTAAGGTCCGTCTAGTCAAGGCTATGGTTTTTCCTGTGGTCATGTATGGATGTGAGAGTTGGACTGTGAAGAAGGCTGAGCACAGAAGCATTGATGCTTTTGAACTGTGGTGTTGGAGAAGACTCTTGAGAGTCCCTTGGACTGCAAGGAGATCCAACCAGTCCGTTCTGAAGGAGATCAGCCCTGGGATTTCTTTGGAAGGAATGATACTGAAGCTGAAGCCCCAGTACTTGGGGCATCTCATGTGAAGAGTTGACTCATTGGAAAAGACCCTGATGCTGGGAGGGTTTGGGGGCAGGAGGAGAAGGGGACGACCAAGGATGAGATGGCTGGATGGCATCACTGACTCAATGGACATGAATCTGAGTGAACTCCGGGAGTTGGTGATGGACAGGGAGGCCCCGCATGCTGCGATTCATGGGATTGCAAAGAGTCGGACACGACTGAGTGACTGAACTGAACTGAACTGAACCTTGACTCACTCACGTCAACATTCACAAAATCTTAAATCTGGATGAATACAGATCTAATTATTATGCTTGCTTTCAGAAGAAAAGTTATGACAAACCTGGACAGTATATTTAAAAGCAGATACATTATTTCAACAACAAAGGTCAGCATAGCCAAAACTATGTTTTTTTCCAGTAGTCATGCACAGATGTGAGAAATGGATCATCAAGAAGGCTGAGCACTGAAGAATTTATGTTTTTGACCTGTGATGTTGGCAAAGATTCTTGAGAGTCTCTTGGACAGCAAGGAGATCAAACCAGTCAATCTTAAAAGAAATCAATCCTAAGTATTCATTAGAATAACTGATACTAAAGCTGAACCTCTAATACTTTGGCTATCTGATGTGAAGAGTTGATTCATTGGAAAAGACTCTGATGCTGGGAAAGATTGAGAGGAGGAGCAGAAGGGGCTGACTTAAGAGGCAATGGTTGGATGGCATCACCAACTCAATGGACATGAGTTTGAGCAAATTCTAGGAGGTAGTGAAAGATAGGGAAGCTTGGTGTGCTGTAGTCCATGGGATCACACAGAGTCAGACATGAATGAGTAAGTGAACAGCAACAACAAAATGGATCTAATATATATTTTTTAAAAAAGCTTTTAAAATAAAATATAAGAGAAAATTTTCACCATTTGAGTAGAAAATATTTTTTAAGCCAGATATAAATTTGCCAACTATAAACTCAATATTCAGAAAACTAAGATCATGGCATCTGGTCCCATCACTTCATGGCAAATAGATGGGGAAACAGTGGAAACAGTGGCTGACTTTATTCTGGGGGGCTCCAAAATCACTGCAGATGGTGACTGAAGCCATGAAATTAAAAGATACTTCTCCTTGGAAGAAAAGCTATGAACAACCTAGACAGCATATTCAAAAGCAGAGACATTACTTTGCCAACAAAGGTCCATCTAGTCAAACCTATGGTTTTACCAGTAGTCAGGTATGGATGTGAGAGTTGGACCGTAAAGACAGCTGAGTGCCGTAGCATTGATGTTTTTGAACTGTGGTGTTGGAAAAGACTCTTGAGAGTCCCTTGGACTGCAAAGAGATCCAACCAGTCCATCCTAAAGGAGATCTAACCAGTCCATCCTAAAGGAAATCAGTCCTGGGTGTTCATTGGAAGGACTGATGTTGAAGCTGAAACTCCAATACTTTGGCCATCTGATGTGAAGAACTGACACACTAGAAAAGACCCTGATGCTGGGAAAGATTGAAGGTGGGAGGAGAAGGGGACAACAGGGGATGAGATGGTTGGATGGCATCACCGACTCAATGGACACGAGTTTGAGTGAACTCCTGGAGTTGGTGATGGACAGGGAGGCCTGGTTGTTGCAGTCCATGGGGTCGTAAAGAACCAGACATGACTGGGTGACTGAACTGAACTGAAAGAAAAATATGATTAGTTACACTATATTAAAAATAAGAATTTATATTTATCAAAGATACCAGTGAGGAAAAGTCAAGCCAAGAGTAAGAAATATTTCTGACACATGCAAATGTCATCTAAGGAAATAATTTATGAAGAACTCCTCCAAACCAACTACCCAAAGGAAAAACACTTAGGAGATTTGTGCATGCTCTTCATGACAGATAATTTCCAAATGGAAATTTTTATGACCTAATTAGTGAAACCAAGTCTCTAAAATCGAGTTCTTTGCCAAGTTTAAGTTTATGATTCATCCTTCTATTCAAAACTTTATTCTCTTTCTGATTTCCTCTAACCTCAATTCTGTGCTCATTGCACACTCAACCACCTGTCAGATGTTAATATTGTTGTCAACAACATCATTAAAGTACTAAAAATCACTATTATAGACATCACCATTATTGTACAAACTCAGGTTGTTTCTCCGGGCAAGGTAAGCTCACAGACCTCCCAGCCATGGACCACCTAGCCCGAGAACCATAAAGCAAAGATATTGTCACTCCAGATGCCAGGATTAAGAAATGCCACATGATAATTATTAGCTCAGCCTCTTTGTTCTTCCTCTTAGGAAAAAAAAAAAAAAACCAAACATAAAATAACAACAAAGTCTCAAATACCAAGAGGTGTGGATCTGAGGTTGATTTTCTACCTCCTTGCTTGGCACCTGCAATAAACCCTTACTTTGTTGCAACCTCCTACTGCTAAGTTTGGCTTTTCATTGCCATAGCTTGGTTACCTGGCACAAAGAGACGTTCAGTTTCAATATTAAGGAAATGAAAACTAAGTCCAGGAAGCAACGTTTCTACCTGCTAATCACCATTGCTGAAAGAAAGGAGGAGGAGTACAACAGAGATCACCTACAGTTCTACTGTGTAAGTAACTTAGTCTGACCATTGTGGTCAATGCTTTGACAGTTTATATTTTCTGCATGCAGCAATACTCTAATTTTATGATCCAGAAAACTCATTTAGACCCATCAGAAGATACTTGCACACATGCATAAAACAAAGTGCATGATTCTCTAAAATGCAGTACTGAAGTGAAAAAACAACCACAAAATCATCCACGTCATGTAATTCCATTCATTTTGGCTTTAGGGACACACCTTTAAGAAAACAGACCAAAAATCAGCAAGAAAGGGATTAGCATGGAAACCAGAATGGAGTTTTCTTTTAGGTTAAAAAAAGTAACAAACTGATCAGAGGGAAGTAAGGGGACACTTCCAGTATAACACTGTAATATGTTTTTAAGCTGCTGGATGATTATGCTAATGTTTTCTCTGAAGTAAACTGGTGACTGTATACTTCCCTACAAGATTTTTTTGTGTATACATCTCTGTATATGTCATTTATGACAACATAGATGTGATCGGAAAACTAGCTGGGAGGACAGCTGTGTCCTACATAAGTGAAAATTAAATTCCAGTGGGGGTTTGGTTTATAGCTGTGGATGTCCTATCTCAGTGGAATCCTAGATTTCATAAAATTAACCTTTCTTAGCAATTAGAAATGTGTGTGTTTCCCAGTGAGCAATGTTCTCCATTGTTGAAGCATTTATGTACAGCAGAATTGCTCCTTTAGTTATCTGATTTATTTCAGGATTAGTTAAATCATTTTGATGGAACCTTTGCATATGTTCTAGATTAAAGGATTATTTTTCTGTGACAGAATGCCAAAAACCATGTCCTCCCCTTAGACTTTACCTGGTCACCCTTTTCTGATTCCCTTTTATACAGTGACTAAACAGCTAAATTATAGTATTTTTATTGAACTGGAGAAAACAGGTCCTTCTAGCTGTGAGTTTTCCACCATCACTATGTGAGTTTCACAGTTCCAGTTGTAGAGCTTTTGGTCACTCAGTTTGAAAATGTTTGACTCTGTGAGTGAGCAGGAGTCAGCACTGATTTGTCTGTTGTCCTGAAAGGGTTTCTCCCTTTTATTTGTAGCACTTGTTTATACCCAGCTAGAATAACAGCATCTTTGGCACAAACAACAGCTTGTCTGACACACGATGCCTCCTACCATTTGGAAACATGCTCTTAGCTCAGGGACCTCCACCCTGAGTCACAACTAGTGCAAAGCCTTGCTGAAGGGAGCATGCCTGCGCCCAGAAAATAACACACTCTGAGTCCTCACACTTAACCCTTTGAATAAGGCTCTCCAAAAATTGTGGTGTGAGGGTTGTCGACACCTATGTTTGGTGGAGTTTGAAGATAAAGAAAAGTCTGATAACACATGCTTGAGTGATACTTGACATTAGTGGAATTCCGCCTGCAATTATACTAGAACGATAAAAGCAAAAGAGAATGTTATTGACTCAGATGTATTTTTCATAGTAATACGGTTAGGGCTGTTACACCAGAATACTACAGGCTAGGTGACCTCAAAAAACAGAAAGATATTTTCTTACAGTTCTGGAGGCTGAAGTCTGAGATCCAGGTGCCTGCAGGGCTGGTTTCTGATGTGCTGTCCCGTGGCTAGAAGATGGCTGCTTTTTCTGCATGTCCTCACGTGGCCGCTTCTTTGTGTGAAGAAAGAGATCTGTGATGTCTTTTCTGCTTTCTATCAGGATGGCAAGCATATCAGGTCAGGGCCCTACACTATCTCTAAATATAGGTACACTACCTGTGAGCATACTGTTGTGTCCAACTCTTTGCCACCCCATGGACTGTAGCCCACCAGGCTCCTCTGTCCATGGGGTTTCTCAGGCAAGAATACTGGAGTGGGTCCCTGTTTCCTGCTTCAGGGGATCTTTCTGACCCAGGGGTCGAAACTGCATTTCTTGTTTCTGCACCTCCTGCTTTGGCAGGTGGATTCTTTAATGCTGTGCCATGTGGAAAGCCCTCTAGGTACTAAAATAAACAAAACATTAAGGGGAAAACATTCCATGACTTCATGAAGTTAACTTCTATCATTTGATTAGTAACTAAATATATAATTACTGATAACATGGGTGGAAACAATTAAATGAAAGGACTTGTTCCTACTTAAAACAACCTAATGCAAATGAGAACTTCCAGATGCACAAGCTGGGTTTAGAAAAGGCAGAGGAACCAGAAATCAAATTGACAGCATTTGTTAGGTCATGGAGAAAGCAAGGGAATTCCAGAAAAGCATCTACTTCTGCTCCACTGACTATGCTAAAGCCTGTGTAGTCCACAGCAAACCACACTGATTGTGTGGATCAAAACAAATTGTGGAAAATTCCTAAAGAGATGAGAATACCAGACCACCTTACCTGCCTCCTGAGAAATCTGCATACAGCTCAAGAAGAAATATTTAGAAATGGACATAGAACAACATGCTTGCATGCTAAGTCACTTCAGTCGTGTCTGACTCTGTGTGATCCTATAGACTGTAGCCCTTGGGGCTCCTCTGTCCTTGAGATTCTCCATGCAAGAATACTGGAGTGGGTTGCCCTTCCCTTCTCCAGGGGATCCTCCCAATCTAGGAATCAAGACTGCGTCTTTTATATCTCCCCTGCATTGGCAGGGGGTTGCTTACCATTAGCACCACCTGGACACAGCAAAACAGACTGGTTCAAAACTTGGAAAGGAATACCTCAAGGCTGTATATTATCACCCTGCTTATTTAACTTCTATACATCACATGAAATGCCAGTGGACAAAGCACAAGCTGGAAGCAAGATTGTCAGAACTATCAACAACCTCAGATACGCAGATGAAAGCATTCTGGTGATAGAAATTGAAAAGGAACTATAGAGCCTCTTGATAAGGGTGAAAAAGGACAGTAAAACAGTTGGCTTGAAAGTCACCATTCAAAAAAATAAGATAATGGCATCTGGCCCCAACACTTCTTGGCAGTTAGAAGGGGATAAAAGTGGAAGCAGGCATATATTTTACTTTCTTGGGCTCCAAAATCACTGCACATGGTGACTGCAGCCATGACATTAAAAAACACTTGCTCCTTGGAAGAAAAATATTTGACAAACCTAGACAGTGTATTCAAAAACAGAGACATCACTTTGCCAACAAAGGTCCACGTAGTCAAAGCTATGGTTTTTCCAGTGGACATGTATGGATGTGAGAGTTGGACTGTGAAGAAGGCTGAGTGCCAAAGAATTGATGTTTTTGAACTGTGGTTGGAGAAGACTCTTGAGAGTCCCTTGGACTGCAAGGAAATAAAAGCAGTCAATCCTAAAGGAAATAAACCTAAATGTTAATTGGAAGGACTGATGCTGAAGCCGAAGTTCCAATACTTGGGCCACCTGATGGCGAAGAGCTAACTCATTGGAAAAGACCCTGATTCTGGAAAAGACTGAAGGCAAAAGAGAAGGGAGCAGCAGAAAAGATGGTCAGAAAGTGTCACCAACTCGATGGCCATGAATTGGAGCAGACTTCAGGAGACAGTGAAGGCAGCGAAGCCTGGTGTGTTGCAGTCCACGGGGTAGCAGAGTCAGACATGACTTAGTGATTGAACAGCAACATGAATACAAATGAATTTTAGGGCATGGAGTCAGAGGAAGGTAAATGACTTTATCACTAATTTAAGCATAGCTAAGCATATTCAAAAGCAGAGACATTACCTTGCCAACAAAGATCCATCTAGTCAAGGCTATGGTTTTTCCAGTAGTCATGTATGGATGTGAGAGTTGGACTGTGAAGAAAGCTGAGAACTGAAGAATTGATGCTTTTGAACTGTGGTGTTGGAAAAGACTCTTGAGAGTCCCTTGGACTGCAAGGAGATCCAATCAGTCCATTCTAAAGGAGATCAGTCCTGGGTGTTCTTTGGAAGGAATGATGCTAAAGCTGAAACTCCAGTACTTTGGTCATCTCATGCAAAGAGTTGACTCATTGGAAAAGACTCTGATGCTGAGAGAGATTAGGGGCAGGAGGAAAAGGGGATGACAGAGGATAGTGGCTGGATGGCATCACTGACTTGATGGACGTGAGTTTGGGTGAACTCCGGGTGTTGGTGATGGACAGGGAGGCTTGGCGTGCTGCGATTCATGGGGTCTCAAAGAGTTGGACACGACTGAGTGACTGAACTGAACTGAAAATCTCTGCAGATGGTGACTGGAGCCATGGAATTAAGATTCTTGTTCCCTGGAAGAAAAGCTATGACCAACCTAGAAAGCATGTTAAAAAGCAGAGACATTACTTTTCCAACAACTCTCTGTCTAGTCAAAGCCTGGGTATGAGAATTGGACTATAAAGAAAGCTGAGCTCTGATGAATTGATGCTTTCGAACTGTGGTGTTGGAAAAGACTCTTGAGAGTCCCTTGGACTGCCAGGAGATCCAACCAGTCAATCCTAAAGGAAATCAGCCCTGAATATTCATGTGAAGGACTGATGCTGAAGGTGAGACTCCAACAATTTGACTACCTGATGCAACGAGCTGATTCATTTGAAAAAACCCTGTTGCTGGGATAGATCCAGGGAAGGAGGAGAAGGGGACGACAGAGGATGAGATGGTTGGATGGTGTCACTTACACGATGGCATGAGTTTGAGCAAGCTCAGGGAGTTGCTGATGGACAGGGAATCCTGACATGCTGCAGTCCATGGGGTCACAAAGATCGGACATGACTGAGTGACTGAACTGAACTGATGTGATGTTATGCCGCTTACTAATCCACACATAAGGAGGCCTCAGAAGTAGGAACCTTAACCATGATATACTCATTGTTGTTGTTCAGACACTGAGTTATGTCTGACTCTTTGCAACCCTTTGAACTACAGTCCACCTCTGAATGTAATAAAGCAACCATTGTCTATTCTCTAAACATTTTTGTAATATTGTCTATTTAATAATTATTTAGTGCAATCATAGTTTAAAAATATAGTTATAATTTAGATCGGGATCCTTCATCCGGAGGACAGCTGTCGGCCAAGATAACTTTGTTTCTCCAAAGGATGTGTTGACCAAAGTTTGGCTCTTCCTTTCCCCTGGGGAAGGTCTTCCTTCCACTTTGAAGTCCCTATTAACTACTGGTTGTAAAGTCAGTTGTCTGATTCTCCTGAGGACTTCATATTCTTTTTTAAATATTTATTTATGTACTTGGTTGTTCTAGATCTTACTTGCAGCACAGTATCATTTGTTTGCAGTATGTGGACTGTTAATTGCAGTGTGTGGGATCTAGGTACCTCACCAGGAATTGAACTTGGACCCCCCTGCACTAGGAGCATGGAGTCTTACCAACTCGACCACCTGGGAAATTTCAAGGCTTCACCTTCTTATGGAGCCCCCTTTCGTGTGAATTTTAATTTTATTTCCTCCTGTTAATGTCTAATATCAATTCAATTATTAGACCAACCAGAAGAACTGGAAAGGGCAGAGGAAAATTTTTCTTCAGACACCATACAAGAAATGTAAACACAGTGTGCACTGGACATAAATCTAAATTAATTGAAAGAGTGCACAGTGGTAATCTACTTCAACTTTTATGAAATAGACACTATTTATTATTCCTAGGAAGAGATCATTCACAACTTCTTGAAAAGATTATTTGACATATAATTAACTTGTAACTTCCTGGAAAAATTATTTCAAAGTTGTTTCTAAAATATTACAAATAGATTATTCAAATTATTAAATGAATAATGCTCAAATTTCAAAAGATTATAAGAAAAAATATGTGGGCTAATTAATTTTATAGGAAAAAAATGTCAACTGAAATTCCTTCAGAAAAAAATGTTTTTTTCACAAATCACAATGGATCTTATATGTATATTTACATGCATAAATTTTATTTTTTAAAATGTTAATCATTATATTCATATAGTATCCTTTTCCACTTATAAAATATTAAGAAATTCCTAACATATCAAAGATACAACTATATAAATATTCTCCCACTCCTGCTGGAAGATTATAATAACTCTACACCTGGACTCTCAGACTGAAGTTCTGAGTTGTAACTCAACCAGACATCACCTATATGGTAAAAACGTTGCACATTCTATGTCCTGACCCATAACTGGTAGCAAATGGCAGAAGAGTTTAGACATTTCTTGGTGAGAACCACAGACATCTCTTGGAGGCTATGTCACATGTGTGTGATTAGTCTTGGTTGCCAGTGGTACAGAAAACTAGAGCATTGGCAATGTCCAAGTCAGTGACCATATAATAGTAATGTATATATATAAATGTAATATGGGCTTCCTTGGTGGCTCAGACAGCAAAGAATGTGCCTGCAATTGAATCTGAGTTTAATTCCTGGATCCAGAAGATCTCCTGGAGGAGGAAATGGCAACCCACTCCAGTATTCTTGCCTAGATAATCCCATCGACAGAGGAGCCTGGAGGGCTACAGTCTATGGAGTTGCAAAGAGTCAGACAAGACGGAGCAACTAATATGACACCAAAAAATAAATGTTACCCACTGTAAACCTTTCTTTTTAAAAAACAATATTTTCCGATGGACCATATTTTAAAGTCTTTATTGAATTTATTACATTATTGCTTCTGTTTTGTATTTTGGTTTTTTGGCCACAAGACATGTGGGATCTCAGCACCCAGACCAGGGACTGAACCCAAGTCCCCTGCATTGGAAGGTGGAAACTTAACCACTGGATCACCAGGGAAGTTTCCCCATCTCCATGAAACTTTGAAGGAAGTGTGTCTCAATGTTAGTTCTAAATCTATTCCTTGTTTTCTTTCTATCTGGTAAGTATGGTAACAGAGGATTTTCTGCCTTACCAGCAACATGAAGCAACCCATTTCCATTACGTTTAGATTTTACTGTTGTAACTTCTCTGAAATACATTATGGAATATTACAAATCAAAAAGAACATATGTAGAAAATAATTCTTGAATTATATAAGTTCTAGACTATAGTTGAGCTTTTTTTCAATACTCAGAAAATAGATTACATTTTTTCTTAGATCAGAATCATTTGAGATAAAGAACATTAAGCTTGCTTTTCCTTATTCGTTTTTTAAACATTCAGGTGATTTAGCATGGTTTAAAATTTTAAGAGACAGTATCATGACAGTACTAAAGGAATGCAAATGCTAAATGATTTAGCTTTAAATTAAATGACTTTAATGGGTATAGCTGATCATATTGTTGTAAGCCTGTTTAATATCATGGTTATATCCAAGCGCTTCTATTTCAGGCATATATACTTTCCCTAGTACGGGCTTCCTAGGTGGTGCTGTGGTAAAGAACTCACCTGCCAATGGCTGATATATAAGAGATGGGTGTTCAATCACTGGGCTGGAAAATCCTCTGAAGGAAGGAATGGCAACTACTCCAGTATTCTTTCTTGGAGAATCCCACGGACAGAGGAGCCTGTTGGGCTACAGTCTACAGAGTCACACAGACTTGGACACGACTGAAGCAATTTAGCGCATCAACCATGCATGCTTTCTCCAAGGAATAGTGTTTATATAGCTATAAAGTTTCTGGTTATTGTAGTTGTTTTGAATTCTGACACAGAATACTGACCTCTGAAACTCCTTCTTTATTAAAGATGGCTTGAAATTTCTTTTTCCTACAATATTAAATTAGGATTTTACATCTTCAGATATTACACTGGTCTGTATGCCTGGCAGTTACATTTCTATTCTATGCTCAAAGGATTCATAGCTTCCAAAATAGAAAATCCCCCAAAGCAAAACCAAAACTGTCAAGGGGACAGATGTGAAATTACTGAGAGGGAAAATTCATTTTCATCCTTTAAAGCCTCTCTCCAGCCAACCAAGTAAGTGCTGAGGAATCTCAGTAGATATGATCATTTTATTTGCTCTTCCAGGAATTTAATTCATCTTCCTGAACTAGTATAAAGAGAGGTGAGGGGCTAAACAACAGGGATTTTTCTAGATACCAGTCATAAATAAAAATAAAATTTGATTATGTCACCTCTGTCTTTAAAATGTAGCAATGGCTCCATAGGCTTCCAGGGAAAAAATAAAATAAAATCCTTCCCAAAGCTGAAAATCTCCTTGGCTCTGCACTTCCCCTCCCTGGTGTTCCTTCAACTGCAGGGCTGTGCAGTGAGTCTTGCTGATTCAAGGTCTTTGCATATTCTGTTTCTCCATCAGAAATGCTCTCCACCTACTCTCCATTTAATCTTCTAATTTCAACGCAAGCTTTTCTTCCAAACAGTAATTTAGATCACAGCCCTTTGTTCCAAGTTTTTGTGAGACCATGCTTCACAACCTCAAAATACATATTTTCAGAATATATCTCAGTTTATATACATCATTGCTTTAATGCCAATTTCCTATTTTCAGAATACTTCAGTTTATTTATATTATTGGTTTCATGTCAATTTCATATTTTCAGAATATATGTCTTAGTTTATATATACTATTGCTTTATATAAGTTTCCCTGTCTAGTAGGTTAGCTCCTTTGGAAGAGGTACATATTAGCCCTTCATCTCCAGAAACAATACCCTGGTCCTTAGAATGCCCTAAATGTGGTATGTCGATACTGCACAGTTCAAGATAAAGCAGGGGTATTTCTGGCATATCATTTTTCTCTTCAAAATCAGGTCTAAAATTTGCAGCTTGCCCTGATTCACAACACTGTTAATCAGTTACCAAAAAAAAAAAAAAGGTAGAGGGAGAGAGGAGAAGCTGCTCAGCAAATAAATTAAAATCTTTGCCCATATTGCCTCCTTAATCTTGGATATCAAGAGGAATTTTATGAAACTATTTATAATTATAATGCCAACATGTTCTGGGATGATTCAGTGAATGAACACTTAAAGGGTAAGTAATCATGCCTTCTGTTGCAGGTCACATCTATAGAGTTCATGAATGAATTCGGGTCTAATGGGAAAAATTATCTCAACAATAAATCTTACTTGAATTATTGTCTGTGTGCAAAACACTCAGACACTTGTTGTATAAAAGCATTTCAGAAAGACATGTTGTGTCATATTATGTTACAGCAGATACAGGTAAATACAAATGCAGAAGTGAGTTTCCTTCCTAAGAAAAGGTAGAGGGTGAGGAAAGGCTTAAGGGGTAATGTGGTAGAGTGATACCTGTACAGGTGTAGGATATAGACTGAGGGGTGGGTTAGAAGGGCTGGTGAGGGGTCTTCCAGACAAAGCAACTAGTATATACTCCACTTAAATATGATAAAAGAAAAGAAGCAAAAGACAAAGGAGAAAAGGAAAGATACACCCATCTGAATGCAGAGTTCCAAAGAATGGCAAGGAGAGATAAGAAAGCCTTCATAAGTGTACAATGCCAAGAAATAGAGGAAAACAATAGAATGGAAAAGAAAATTAGAGATACTTAGGAAACAATTTCATGCAAAGACTGGCACAATAAAGGACAGAAATGGTATGGACCTAACAGAAGCAGAAGATATTAAGAAGAGGTGGCAAGAATACACAGAAGAACTATACAAAATGATCTTAATGACCCTGACAACAGTGATGGTGTGATCATTCACCTAGAGCCAGACATCACAGAATACAAAGTCAAGAGGACACTAAGAAGCTCACTATGACCAAAGCTAGTGGAGGTGATGGAATTCCAGATGAGCTATTTCAAATCCTAAAAGATGATGCTGTGAAAGTGCTGCACTCAATATGCCAGCAAATTTGGACAACTCAGCAGTGGCCACAGCACTGCAAGAGATCAGTTTTCATTCCAATCCCAAAGAAAGGTAATGCCAAGGAATGTTCAAACTACCACACAATTGCTCTCATTTCATATGGTAGTGAGTAATGCTCAAAATTCTCCAAGCTAGACTTCAGCAGTATGTGAACTGTGAACTTTTAGATGATCAGAGGAAGGCAGAAGAACCAGAGATCAAATTGTCAATATCCACTGGATCATAGAAAAAGCAAGAGAATTCCGAGAAAACATCTACTTCCACTTCACTGACTACACTAAAGCCTTTGACTGTGTGGATTACAACATTGTGGAAAGTTCTTAAAGAGATGGGAATACCAGACCATCTTACCTGCCGCCTAGGAAACCTGTATGCAGGTCAAGAAGCAACAGTTAGAACCAGACAGAGAACAATAGATTGGTTTCAAATTGGGAAAGGTACTCATCAAGGCTTTATTTTGTCACCCTCCTTATTTAACTCCTATATGCAGTACATCATGCGAAACGATGAGCTGGATGAAGCACAAGCTGGAATTAAGATTGGTGGGAGAAACATCAATAACCTCAGATACACAGATGATCATACATACGCTCCCTTATGGCAGAAAGTGAAGAGGAACTAAAGAGACTCTTGATAAAAGTAAAAGAGGAGAGTGAAAAAGCTGGCTTAACAATCAACATTCAAAAAACGAAGATCATGGCATCTGGTCCCATAACTTCTTGGCAAGTAGATGGGGAAACAATGGAAACAGTGACAGACTTAATTTTAGGAGGCTCCAAACATCACTGCAGATGGTGACTGCAGCTGTGAAATTAAAAGACACTTGCTCCTTGGAAGAAAAGCTATGACCAATATAGACACCATATTAAAAAGCAGAGACATTACTTTTCCAACAAAGATCCATCTAGTCAAAGCTATGGTTTTTCCAGTTGTCATGCATGGATGTGAGAGGTAGTTCATAAAGAAAGCTGAGCATTGAAAAACTGATGCTTTTAAACTGTGGTGTTGGAGAAGATTCTTGAGAGTCCTTTGGACTGCAAGGAGATCAAATCTGTCATTCCTGAAGGAAATCAATCCTGAATATTCATGGAGGGATTGATGCTGAGGCTAAAGCTCTAATACTTTGGCCTCTAATGTGAAGGGATGACAGAGCATGAGATGGTTGGATGGCATCACCAACTCGATGGACATAAGTTTGAGCAAACTCCAGGAGATGGTGATGGACAAGGAAGGTGTGTGCTGCAGTTCATGAGGTTGCAAATAGTTGGACATGACTGAGCGGCTGAACAACAACATCCTAGAGCCAAACATCCATTCTTTCTGAGATGCACTAAGAACTGAAAAGCGGAGCAGAACAATCAGAAAATGCATAGGACTAGGACAGCGGGTGAAAGATCAGGGCTCATCTACAAAAAGCACATGTTCATCACTCCTGTCTACTATCTTTGGTTCATGACCCCTAAAGGTCATAAAATAGGAGTAAAATTGAACTGGAGATAAATTCACTCCTAATTCGATTAATATAATCCTGAATTATTAGTATTTCTAGTTTCTTACCTACAGCAAAGAGACATCTTTTAAATGATAAATAATACTATACCAGATCTCCAATGATGTCTATATTATTTTCACATATAACATTAAGCTGGCACGTTTTAAAAAAACATAGGCATTTGAAATATAAACACACATCACAATACAATGACAAAAAATAAATATACAATAAAAATAAATACATATACAAACTGTACGGTATTAAGAAAAGTGAGGTTTTAATACAAATTTTTAAAATACCTGTGTCTATATAAGGTAAGTCAGATAATATTGGCAAATAAATAGACTATATAAAAAGTAAAACACACAGGAATTCTAGATCTAAAATACTGAGAAGTCTAAACAGCTTAGAAATTATTAATTCAATTGGTAAAGATAGATAGGACTTAGCCTAGCCACAAACAAGATAAAGTGAGCTTGAAGACATATCAGAAAAATATAAATTTAAAAGTCCAGGAACACAGAAAAATATAAAACACAGAGCATAACCTAAGGGACAATAGTGTTGTTAAAGTCAATAGAATATGTAAAGAAAATCAAATGGAACACAGGAGAGATCACTGGATTCAAGGAACTGAAAGTGCAAAAGATGAAAAAGCCAGATCTAAGGAATTCTGCAAGCATCAAGCAGGAAAAAGAAAAAAGAAATCCAGGTGCATCATAATTAAACATATATATATACACACATGATAATATCTTTAAGAGAAAAAAGTATTTTTACAGAATCAATAATGGGGGACAGTACAATAAAATAATATAAATCAAATGATTATGAACTATTATTTTCAGTGTGTGCAAAAAATTAACTTCTAACAGGAATATATAATCAGCTAAAACAACCAAGAAGTATTAAGATGAGAGGGAAAAAAACGATGTTCAGGAAACAAAAATGGAGAGAAGTTGTTACCAGTAAAATTTATGCTAAAGAAAAGATTATAATATTCAGAAGAAAATGATCCTAGAAGGAAGTGTGGAAATGTAAGAATAAAGAATAACGAAAGTTAAATGTGCATGAAATGGAAAATGTGTTGTGTAGTTAAAGAAATAAAACAATAATAAAATATTTCATAGAGTGAGTTAATGCCAATATATGACCATTTTTCTTCTAGCACACTGAGTAATCTTTTACCAAAGCAATCTCCATGGAGATAATAACTATTCTGAACAAAATACACAAACTTACTTATGCCTAAGGGAGGATAAAAATCCCAAACTAATCAACATTTCAAGAACTAAAAAAGGTAATCCATTCTTAACAGAAAATAAAATCAACATCCCAAGATGTTGAAATGAGCAGTTAGCAGGCAAAGACTTTAAGTCACTATTATAATTATTCTTGATGAGCTAAAGGAAGATATCTTCTCGGTTAATTAAAGAGTAGAGAGTCTCAGGAGAAAAACAGTAAAAAGAATCCAGTGGAAATTCTAGAGATAAAAAAAACATAATTTCTGAGATTTAAAAAAAATGTCACTGGAAGTACATAATAACTGAGAGGAGATATCAAGAGAATAGACTTAATGAATCTGAAGAAAGACCAATAGAAATCATCTTATTTAAAGAAAAGAGAAAAATAAATGATGACTCAGGGAATTATTGAACAATATCAAAATGGTGAACATGCTGTGCTCAGTATTCCAGAGATAGAATAGAGAAGAAAATTTAAAAGAAGACCATTTGATTTTTGCTAATTTGTTGAAAAAAAAAAAAGCTTCCTTATTTACAAAGTTTAGCAGACTCCAAGAACAGCAGATATGAAGGAATCCATGCTTAATCACACTCAGAGTGATGAAAACCAAAGATAAAGGGAAATTTTTAAAAAGCACAAACAGAACATGACACAAAAATGATCATTTCAAATATTTGTTCATTTCTCATCAAAAAGTTTGGGAGCCAGAAATTGGCAAAACTACTTATCTGAGGTGATAAAGGAAAAATCTGCCTGCATAAAATTTTATCAAGCATATATTCTAATGTGCAACTTATGATCCTAAGTGAGAATTACACCCTAGACAAACAGATGGCCAGGAGGCACATAGAAAGATGCTCATTATCACTAATTATTAGAGAAATGCAAACCAACACTACAAAGAGATATCACCTCTCATCACTCAGAATGGCTTTCATTAAAAAATACTCAAAAGATAAATGCTGGAGAAGGTGTGGAGAAAAGGGAAACCTTCTACCCTGTTGGTGGGAATGTAAATTGGTACAGTCACTATGGAGATTAGTATGGAGGTTCCATAAAAAACTAAAAATAGAGTATGATCCTGCAATCCCACTCCTGGACACATATCCTGAGAAAAACATGATCTGAAAGGATACCTGTACCCCAGGGTTCATTACAATATCTAAGACATGGAAGCAACCTAAATGTCCACTGACAGAGAAATGGGTAAAGAGGTGGTACAGATAAACAATGGAATATTACTCGGGCATTAAAAAGAATGAAACAATGCCATTTGCAGCAACATAGATAGACCTCGCTTGCTTGCTAAGTCACTTCAGTCATGTCCAACTCTGTGCGACCCCATAGACTGCAGCCCACCAGGCTGTGCCATTCCTGGGATTCTCCAGGCAAGAACACTGGAGTGAGTTGCCATTTTCTTCTCCAATGCATGAAAATGAAAAGTGAAAGTGAAGTCACCAGTCATGTCTGACTCTTAGCAACCCCATTAACTGCAGCCCTCCAGGCTCCTCCGTCCATGGAACTTTCCAAGCAAGAATACTAGAGTGGAGTGCCATTGTCTTCTCCTAAGGATTAGCATACTGAATGAAGTAAGTCAGACAGAAAAGGAGAGAGGTTGTATGGCATTCCTTACATGTGGATCTAAAGAAATGATACAAATGAACTTGTGTACAAAACAGAAAGAGACTCACAAACTTAGAGAACTGACTTATGGTTGCTGGGTGGTGGGGGTGCAGAGGGGAAAGGGTAGTAAGGGAGTTTGGGAGGGACATGCAAACACTGCTATATTTAAAATGGATAACCAACAAAGACCTACTATATAGCAGATGGAGCTCTGCTCAATATTATATGGCAGCCCGGAAGGGAGAAGAGTTTGTGGGAAAATGGATACACGTATATCTATGGTTCAATCCCTTTGTCGCCCACCTGAAATGATCACAACATTGTTTGTTAATGAGCTATATCACAATACAAAATAAAATGTTTCTTTTTTAAAAAAAGAATAAATGCAAATTAAAGTCATATTCAGTTACAACTATGACTAAAGTGGATATCTTCTATTCCTTTTTTGAGCCTACTGTACTGACTACAATCACAGTATAAGGTTAAACAGGAGCATGAGAATGGATATTCTTGTCTTATTCCTGACCTTAGGGAGAGATATATGCAGATTATTTTTAAAGTGTCAGCTCTGGATTTTTGAAGAGGCCTTTGTCAGGTTGAAAAATTTCCATTTTTTTTTTCTAGTTTGGAAAAAGTTTTAAGCAGGAGTAGTTGTATTTCATGAAATGATTTTTTCATCATATTTCAGATAATTCACAATTTTACTTTTTCACTGTGCTAAAATGCTGAAATATATTTGTTTTTTAAGTGTAAATCATTTTGAACATTGACAAAATAAACCCCATTTGGTCATGATATAATATCCTTTCTACATACGGATGAATTACATTTACATATGTATTCTCAATCATGTAAGAACTAAAAGGAATGTCTTGTGTTCATGAGGTATACTGGTTCATAGTTTTCTTTCCTTGTAATATTTTTGTCTGCTTTTGGTGTCAAGGTAATGCTTGATTCATAGATGAGTTGGAAGCATTCATTCTACCTTAGTTTTCCTAAAGAGTTTGATAATATTTTATCCAAGTAATTTTTGTTGTATAATACATCAGTAAAGTCACTTTGGTCTAAAGGATTCTTTGTGGAGGGTTTTTTAAATATTAATTATCATTTGTTGAGTGAGGTTTGGTTACATGTATCTTTTAAAAATTTATTTATTTTTAATTAGAGAATAACTGATCTATAATATTGTGTTGGTTCCTGCCATCAGTTCAGTTCAGTTTAGTCGCTCAGTCATGTCTGACTCTTTGAGACCCCATGAATCGCAGCACGCCAGGCCTTCCTGTCCATCCCCAACTCCCGGAGTGCACTCAGACTCACCTCCATCAAGTCAGTGATGCCATCCAGCCATCTCATCCTCTGTCGTCCCCTTCTTCTTCCCCTAATCCCTCCCAGCATCAGAGTCTTTTCCAATAAGTCAACTCTTCACATGAGGTGGCCAATGTACTGGAGTTTCAGCTTTAACATCAGTCCTTCCAAAGAACACCCAGGACTGATCTCTTTTAGAATGTGTTGGATCTCCTTGTAGTCCAAGGGACTCTCAAGAGTCTTCTCCAGCACCACAGTTCAAAAGCATCAATTCTTTGGCACTCAGCTTTCTTCATAGTCCAACTCTCACATCCATACATGACTACTGAAAAAACCATAGCTTTGACTAGATGGAACTTTTTTGGCAAAGTAATGTCTCTCCTTTTGAATATGCTATCTAGGTTGGTCATAACTTTCCTTCCAAGGAGTAAGCGTCTTTTAATTTCATGGCTGTAATCACCATCTGCCATATGGACCTAACAGAAGCAGAAGATATTAAGAAGAGGTGGCAAGAATACACAGAAGAACTGTACAAAAAAGACCTTCATGACCAAGATAATCACGATGATGTGACACTCATCTTAGAGCCAGACATCCTGGAATGTGAAGTCAAATGGGCCTTAGAAAGCATCACTACGAACAAAGCTAGTGGAGGTGATGGAATTCCAGTTTCTGCCATATACTACCACAAATCACCCACCATTTTACATATGTTCCCTCTCTCTTGAATCTCCCTCCCACCTCCCACCTCATCCCACCCCATCCCACCCCTCTAGGTTGTCACAGAGCACCATCTTTGAGCTCCCTGCATCATACAGCAAATTTCTATTGGCTATATATTTTACATATGGCAATAAATAGGCTTCCATGCTACTCGCTCTATCCGCCCCACTCTCTCCTTTCCTCACTGTGTCCATGCATCTTTAGAGGGACATTTTTATTTCTTCCCAGTTACTGAATTTATTTTCTTAAATTTATTTATAATATTTTCTTATTTTCCCTCTCCTATCTATAAAATCTAAAGTGATATTAACTCTCATTACTAATATTGGCAAGTTCTGACCTTTTTCTTGATCAGCCTGGCTTGTAATTTACCATATTATTGATCTGTAACAACCAGCTTTTGACTTTCATTGATTTCCTGTTGCTATGTTTTCTACTTCATTTTTTTCTCTTACCGTTATACACTGGTTTTCATATGCTGTAAAGAAATTAGGTTGAGAAGTGATGTCATTATATTCTTCTTTCTGTGCATGAAATATACGTGCTATAATTTTCCATCTAAGTACTTCTGTGGCTTCCCCCCACCATTGGAAGAAGTCCAGTGACTTCATTTTAATGATAATCATTAGGACTCAAACTGAGAAGAAATCTGTAGCCCACAGCTCTGTTTATACAGGCAACAGGGTAATGGCCCAATTCCTCTTGCTTTTCCAAATGTCACTCTTATAATTACCCTGCTGATCTTTCTTGCCTTAAATATGATTTTCCATTTTTCTGATCCTAGAGATTTTCAGTAGTTTCTTGAGAAACATGCACACACAACTCATAACAGCCTCAGTTAACATTCATAGCTTTGGGGTGAGATTTGGAATTGCAGAGATTCCATCTCCAAAAGACAGAAACAGGCTTTCTTATCCACCCTCTCACATAAGTCTATGACTAGAGCAGGTATGCCTGTGTGGGAGGCCCTTGGAAGAGCAGAGGTCTCTGTGGTCTCATGGTCAGCTGACTTAGATGAGATACAAGTCCTGTTCTGGTTGTCCTTCCCAAATTTATCACTCAATTATTCCAACCCATTAAATGAGTAAAAGAGCAAAAAAGAGTACAGGAGTTTCACATTGTTGAGCTTCACCATTGCAAAAGGAAGCAACAGGGATGGAGAAAAAAAATATTTGTCCAGGTTTCCCTGTTTGTTTTCTCTATGTACCTGTTGGGATTAAACCATAAGGGTTGCAACTCTTTCTGGAAGCAGATGGGGTCCTTCCTGCTCTCACCTTCCTAAATCAACCCTGTCAATACCAGTAACTCCCCTTTTTATATGTCAATGAAATTCTCATGTAGATTAGATTCTGACTAAAAAAAAAAATCTCCGAGTGAAATATTACTGCTATTAACCTGAAGATCACTCCATTTCCAAACCTGTAACTTTATATTCTGCTCTATTTCTCATGAAATTAAAAGATGCTTGCTCCTTGAAAGAAAAGCTATGACCAACCTAGACAGCATGTTAAAAAGCAGAGACATTACCTTGATGACAAAGGTCTGTCTAGTCAAGCTATAGTTTTTCCAGTAGTCATGTATGGATGTGAGAATTGGACCATACAGAAAGCTGAGCACTGAAGAACTGATGCTTTCAAACTGTGGTGTTGGAGAAGACTCTTCAGAGTCCCTTGGACTGCAAGGAGATCCAACCAGTCAATCCTAAAGGAAATCAGTCCTGAATATCCATTGGAAGGACTGATGCTGAAGCTGAAACTCTAACACATTGGCCACCTGATGCAAAGGACTGAGTCATTGGAAAAGACCCTGATAATGGGAAAGATTGAGGGCAGGAGGAGAAGGGGTCAACAGAGGATGAGATGGTTGGATGGCACCTCTGACTCAATGGACATGACTTGAGCCAACCACAGGAGATATTAAAGGACAGGGAAGCCTTGTGTGCTGCAGTTCATGGGGTCACAAAGAGCCAGAAATAACTTAGTAACTGAACAATAATATACAGTATCAAAGTATTGAAAACACTCAACCAAGAACCTGGGGAAATAGGCAAATTTCGATCATTGCAGTTTGTATTCAGTATAGTTACATTTTATGAACTTACCAGAATATCTCAGCAAAAATTATTATAAAAACTCAAAGGTAAATCAGGGTAGATAAAATATATTTTGTTTGCATTTGATAGCCAACTAACCACATTATGCCAGTTGTCTAGCATTAAAGTAAGTAAATATAAAGGCAAATGGGAGAAATCCTAGAAAATGATCATCTTAGCATATTCAGTTCAGCTCAGTTCACTCATTCAGTCGTGTCTGACTCTGTGAAACCCAATAGACTGCAGCACAATAGGCTTCTGTGTCCATCACAAACATTAGGAGCTTGCTCAAACTCATATTCATCCAGTTGGTGATGCCATCCAATCATCTCATCCTCTGTCATCCCCTTCTTGTCCTGCCCTCAATCTTTCCCAGCATCAGTGTCTTTTACAATAAGTTAGTTCTTTGCATCAGGTGGCCAAAGTTTTGGAGTTTCACATTCAGCATCAGTCCTTCTGATGTATATTCAGGCCTGATGTCCTTTAGGATTGACTGGCTTCATCTCCTTGCAGTCCAAGGGAATCTCAAGAGTCTTCTCCAACACCACAGTTCAAAAGCATCAGTTCTTCAGTGCTCAGCTTTCTTTATGGTCCAGTTCTCACATCCATACATGACTACTGGAAAAACTATAGCTTGACTAGACAGACCTTTGTCATCAAGGTAATGTCTCTGCTTTTTAACATGCTGTCTAGGTTGGTCATAGCTTTTCTTTCAAGGAGCAAGCATCTTTTAATTTCATGGCTGCAGTCACCATTTGCAATGATTTTAGAGTCTTGACTGGCTTCATCTCCTTGCAGTCCAAGGGAATCTCAAGAGTCTTCTCCAACACCACAGTTCAAAAGCATCAGTTCTTCAGTGCTCAGCTTTCTTTATGGTCCAGTTCTCACATCCATACATGACTACTGGAAAAACTATAGCTTGACTAGACAGACCTTTGTCATCAAGGTAATGTCTCTGCTTTTTAACATGCTGTCTAGGTTGGTCATAGCTTTTCTTTCAAGGAGCAAGCATCTTTTAATTTCATGGCTGCAGTCACCATTTGCAATGATTTTAGAGTCTAAGAAAATAAAGTCTACCACTGTTTCCATTGTTTCTCCATCTATTTGCCATGAAGTTATGGGACTGGATCTTAGCTTTTTGAATGTTGAGTTTTAAGCCAGATTTTTCACTCTCATCTTTCACTTTCCTCAAGAGGCTCTTTAGTTTCTCTTCACTTTTTGCCATAATAGTGGTATCATCTGTACATCTGAGGTTATTAATATTTCTCCAGGCAATCTTGATTCTAGCTTGTGCTTCATCCAGCCTGGCATTTTGCATGATGTGCTCTGCATATAAGCTAAATAAGCAGGGTGACAATATACAGCCTTGGTGTACTCTTTTCCCAATTTGGAACCAGTCTATTGCTTCTTGTATGGTTCTAGCTGTGGCTTCTTGACCTGCATACAGATTTCTCAGGAGCCAGGTCAGGTGCTCTGGTATTTCAATCTCTTTAAGAATGTTCCACAGTTTGTTGTGATCCACACAGCCAAAGGCTTTGGCATAGTCAATAAAGCAAAAGAAGATGTTTTATTCTGGAACTCTCTTGCTTTTTTGATGATCCAACAGATATTGGCAAATTGATCTCTGGTTCCTCTGCTTTTCCTAAATCCAACCTGAACATCTGGAAGTTCACAGTTCAAGTACTGTTGAAGCCTGGCTTGGAGAATTTTGAACATTACTTCACTAGTGTGTGAGATGAGTGCAACTGAGTGGTAGTTTGAGCATTCTTTGGCATTGCCTTTCTTTGGGATTGGAATAAAAGCTGACCTTTTCCAGCCCTGTGGCCACTGCTGAGTTTTCCAAATTTGCTCGCATATTAAGTACAGCACTTTCACAGCATCATCTTTCAGGATTTGAAATAGCTCATCTGGAATTCCATCAACTTCACTAGCTTTGTTCATAGTGATGCTACTTAATACACACTTGACTTCAGATTCCAGGATGTCTGGCTCAAGGTGAGTGATCATACCACCGTGGTTATCTGGGTTATTAAGATCTTTTTTGTATATTCTTTGTATTCTTGCTGCCTCTTCTTAATATCTTCTGCTTCTGTTAGGTCCATATCTTTTCTGTCTTTTATTGTGCCCATCTTTGCATGAAATGTTCCCTTGGTATTTCTAATTTTCTTGAAGAGATCTCTAGTCTTTCCAATTCTATTGTTTTCCTCTATTTATTTGCATTGATCACTGAGGAAGGCTTTCTTATCTCTCCTTGCTATTCTTTGGAACTCTGCATTCAAATGGGTATAACTTTCTTTAACTCCTGTGCCTTTAGCTTCTCTTCTTTTCTCAGCTATTTTTAAGGCCTCCTCAGACAATCATTTTGCCTTTTTGCATTTCTTTTTCTTGGGGATGGTCTTGATCCCTGCCTCCTGTACAGTGTCACAAACCTCCATCCATAATTCTTCAGGCACTCTGTCTATCAGATCTATTCCCTTGAATCTATTTGTCACTGCCACTCTACAATCATAAGGGGTTTGATTTATACATATTTATCTCTTGGTATATACAAACCTTTTATTTTCCCTTTTATCTTTGAAAATCTGAAAATTTTGTTTTTTGTTTTTGTTTTTCCACTAAACACCAAATTCAGTATGAAATTTGCTATAATGTTTCTACCTTACATGTAAATATACAATAGATACCTCATGTGTTTTACATGGGGGGGGACAATGGTAATTATTGAGCCATGTGGAAAAACCACAAGAATTTGCTACTCCACTACTGTCCTGACAGCTACTCAAAACAATCTTAAAATATAATTCAATTCAATTCAGTTCAGTCACTCAGTCATGTCCGACTCTTTGCAACCACATGAATCACAGCACGCCAGGCCTCCCTGTCCATCACCAACTCCCAGAGTTCATTCAGACTCACATCCATTGAGTCAGTGATGCCATCCAGCCATCTCAATCTCTGTCATCCCCTTCTCCTCCTGCCCCCAATCTCTCCCAGCATCAGGGTCTTTTCCAATGAGTCAACTCTTCGCATGAAGTGGCCAAAGTACTGTAGTTTCAGCTTTAGCATTATTCCTTCCAAAGAAATCCCAGGGCTGATCTCCTTCAGAATGGACTGGTTGGATCTCCTTGCAGTCCAAGGGACTCTCAAGAGTCTTCTCCAACACCACAGTTCAAAAACATCAATTCTCAAAACAATCTTAAAATATAATTAGTTAGCCTAATAATACCACATGTATTTATTACCGCATGGTGGCTCAGTCAGTGAAGGATCTGCCTCCAATGCAGGAGACCCAGGTTCAGTCCCTGAGCTGGGAAGATACCCTGGAGAATGGAAAGTCTACCCACTCCAGTATTCTTGCCTCAAAATTTCCAGTGAGAGGAGCACAGCAGGGTATAGTTCATGGGGTTGCACAGTCAGATGTGACTTGTTGACTAAATCATCACATTTATTGTCCCCTAAAGTGTCTATTCAGAACTTTGCATCTCACAATCCATGCTACATATGTGTATATATGGTCCTTAATGAAAGTGAAAGTGAAGTCGTTCAGTCGTGTTGACTCTGCAACCCCGTGGACTGTAGCCTACCAGGCTCCTCAGTCTATGGGATTTTCCAGGCAAGAGTGCTGAAGTGGGTTGCCATTTCCTTATCCAGGGGATCTTCCTGACCCAGGGATCAAACCTGAATCTCTCGCATCGTAGGCAGATGCTTTACCCTCTGAGCCATCTTACTTATCATTAGTATGGTCCTTAATATGACTTATCTATTTAGAAAATCTGGAAAACCTAGATGAGAAATTAATATTAGTAGCAAACAATGTTTAACACTATCAAGTCTAAATTCATAGATACAGAAAGTCTTTTTCCTGTATTTGAATTTGTCTTTATTGTGCCTCCCCACTGTGGACTTGATGACCTCAGTATTCTTGAAAGTTAAAAATTAAGTGATATTAAATCTGTATGACCTAGTATGTCACAAAGGGTCACAAAAATTTTGTTTCCCATCCTGACCATGCAGGAAGTTTTTTCACCCTACTTATATTTGAGTTCTCAATTTTTTATGTCGCTACTTATTTATTTATTATAGATTAAAGGCTGATTCATTAGATACCAGGGCCATTGATGTTAGTCTTAGAAAACTGCAGCTCACCTGCCTTAATCCAAGGATCAGAGCATGCTGCTGATGCAAAATTATGACTATAGGAGAGTAAAGGGGACTCCATGCTTTCTCCTCATCACCCTGTTTCCAAAAGAGGAAGTGGATTTGGCCATTAAGAGACTCTGGCCTGGCACTGGTTACTCCACAGTAGGGACAGCCTGCCTCTGAGACAAGGCAGTTTAATGAAGACAGGAGAGGATATGCCAAGCCACTTTTTTTTCCCTCCAAGTTTCCATATTAGAGAAATCTGCTTCTGGTGGAGAAGTGCAGAGGCCATTAAATGCTAGACACATCGTGACTATAGGAGAGTAAAGGGGACTCCATGCTTTCTCCTCATCACCCTGTTTCCAAAAGAGGAAGTGGATTTGGCCATTAAGAGACTGTGGCCTGGCACTGGTTACTCCACAGTAGGGACAGCCTGCCTCTGAGACAAGGCAGTTTAATGAAGACAGGAGAGGATATGCCAAGCCACTTTTTTTTCCCTCCAAGTTTCCATATTAGAGAAATCTGCTTCTGGTGGAGAAGTGCAGAGGCCATTAAATGCTAGCACATCGCACTCACTGAACTTCCACAGCATGGAAGGATCAACATGCAGAGAGAAGATATGTTTCATCCAACAGTGCAATCATCCTTCAGTTGAAAGTTTGGAAGCCAAGCACTAGATCAAATATGGTAAGGCACAAATAACTGTATAATTTCCTGGAATACTAAAGATTGTAGAAATTAACATAGTATCTAGCAGTGGGGGTAGAGGGCATTGACATACAGCTTCTGTTATTGTTGTTGTTCAGTAGCTACCTGTTGTTCCGTCTGACACTTTGCAACCCCATGGACTGCAGCATGCCAGGCTTCCCTGTCCTTCACTGTCTGTCAGAGTCTGCTCAAACTCATGTCCATTGAGTCGGTGATGCCATCCAACCATCTCATCCTCTGTCATCCCCTTCTCCTCCTGTCCTCAATCTTTCCCAGTATCAGGACTTTCCCAATGAATTCGTACACTTTCTCTAGTGCAAGGTATTATATATCTTGGACTGTAACTCAATAATCAACACTTCTTGTTCAGGATTCTCCCTACTGCACCACTTTGACTCATAAAAATCCAGCATTAGTTAATGACACCATAAGGCAATGAAATTACAAAATGCTTAATTCTGTGGAGTGTTTCATGAGAGTGAAGAGCATACCAAAAATTATTAAATTCATTGCAAACTTGAATTTATCTGATTCATATGATAAGAACTATCCTAAATAGTTTGGAAAGTGAAATAACTTATATATTATCCAATTAATATAAGATGGGAATAAATAATCTAGAAGGAATATCAAATATAACTTTAATAACCTTGAAGAACTGAGAGGGAACTAGAGAAATTGACAATCTATATCATGTTTTAATCTCCTATTTTAGTTAATAAATATTTTATTGGAATAGAAAGATGTAGAAAGTAAATACACTAAATTAGATATTGGAAGGAGATACAAGTTCTTAAATGTATATTTATATATATTTTTATATAATGATGGATTATATTTTCTTATATAGAGAATATGATATTTCATGAATATGAGGATACATATTTNTGAAGAAGTGTCTTTAAAGGGGAAAAACTTAAAAGGGATCCTGGAAAGATAATATTGAGGCTGTAGCTTTTTGGATCTGCCCATACACAGCAATAGAAACAGTAAAGAGAGATTAAATAATCAAAACAAAAATCCATATCCAACATCTACAAGTTTTGCAGAGCAACACTTTCCCTCAAATGCCCAAATATGAGGTCATGATAATGAGCCACTGCGCTTAGTTGCTCAGTTGTGTCCGACTCTAGGCAACCCCATGGACTGTAGCTTGCCAGGCTCCTTTGTCCATGGAATTCTCCAGGTAAGAATACTGAAATGTGTTGCCATGCCTCCTCCAGGAGATCTTGCCAACTCAGAGATCAAACCCAGGTCTCCCGCATTGCAGGCAAATTCCTTCCTATCTGAGCCACCAGGAAAGCCAGATGAGCCACTGGTAGACACGATATTTTCATGATATCAGTTACAAGAGTCCATGACATAGAAATTGTGCAAGAAGACCCAGAGACACACAAAAATGAATCTGTCAGGCCTGAGAATTCTAAAAACAAACAGGCAGGTAGGAGTCCCCTAAGACTGGAGCTTGCAGGAGTTCACTGTCATGCTAGTTCCCAGTTAGACTTCATCAAGTCATCAAAATTATTAATAATATTTAAGTGTTCCCACCATTTTATGGCTCTGCTGGCTCCAGAGCTAGGTGAGAAGATACCTATGCAACTGTTTCTTCAGGTTTCTGAGGTGCAGTTTACCCTTTGATTTTGGTTCTTTTATGATTTTAAGAAAAGTCACTGATTTTTAGTTTGTCTAGCTTTTGTTGCAGTGAAACAGGAGTGTTGGGAGTGATGGTATCCAAGGACCTTAGAGGCTGAAGCTGATTGTAGAAGTCACTGGCATGTTGTTGAACTTTATAAAAGCACAGGGAAAGGAATTCTGCAGACTTTAAAAAATAAAAATACACTACTAGCCTATAACATGCCTGACTCAATAAACTTAGTTTAAAAACAGCCTTCTGAATGGGAGAAAATAATAACAAATGAAGCAACTGACAAACAACTAATCTCAAAAATATACAAGCAGCTTATGCAGCTCAACTCCAGAAAAATAAATGACCCAATCAAAAAATGGGCCAAAGAACTAAATAGACACTTCTCCAAAGAAGACATATGAATGGCCAACAAACATATGAAAAGATGCT
>SJXQ01011638.1:447547-523171 GCA_006408695.1 Aepyceros melampus
AAATGAAGGAAACACCAAAAGTGTGGAAGTGGAACTATAGGTAACATTGCTCTGTATTTCCCAAGTCTTCTGTAAATATGTTATCCTGCTTTCATAATTAAAGAAAAATGAAGGAACACCAAAAATCCTTTATTGAATTTCAGGAATCTATCAGAAATTCAGGAAAAATATCATTTTCAGAACTGAAGGTTAAACTCAAAGCAACCATGTGAGCAAAGAAAATGCTATGGAAAATTATCAAGGATTACCAGAAGATGAAAACCGGTAAATACCAAATAGCACATTCAAGAGTGACAAAAAGTGATAGAGAAAGAAGTTTCAATATGTGCAATTGGATTATATTTAAAACAAACAAACAAACAAAACACTAAGCCCATTAAGAGAAGGAACACTACAAACAATTGAAGGAGAGCCTCCTGATAGAGTGATATATGGTTAGTTACCTACATACATACACAGCTTCCATGCTGTATATACACATACTTTGAAAGGGCTAAATCTTCATAAACTAATCAATACTGAAATAAATTCTAACAAAATGATTTAATATTGAAGACTGTAAGAATAAATCCTATAGCTTTCATCACACAGAAAAACTGAGTCATTTATGAGGGATATAAAATCAGTTTGCCTTCAATCCCTTTGTCAACAAAGCTTTTTGTTAGAAGAATACAGAATATGTTTAAGACAATCAAGAAAAAAATTTTAAGTGAATGATTTACAATAGTCAAACTGACTTTGGATTCTAAAGTATAGAGATGAAACTTGATCACTATACAGGAACTCGGGCAATGTGTCCACAAACTGAACTTGCCTTTACTACCTATATGTTTTCATGCTGGACATCAGACATTCAAAATAACTGGATGTGCATTAACATAATACTGACGATGAACCTGAGAGATACAGCTTTACACACAGAACTGAAGCTGCAAGAGATACATGTATGGAAGATTGCATAGTTTGCAATAGTTGTTTGCTTTGACCATGTAGGTAGGTACAGCTGTGAAAAATGAAGTGAGGATAGCAAGAACGTATGTCAGTCAAATTACTGATGGTTATGAAAGTGTCATTATCTGAAAAAAGTTTTACCTGTAATATGAAATAGAACTTATCAGTTATCAATGGTAATTAATTCNAGGTAGGTACAGCTGTGAAAAATGAAGTGAGGATAGCAAGAACGTATGTCAGTCAAATTACTGATGGTTATGAAAGTGTCATTATCTGAAAAAAGTTTTACCTGTAATATGAAATAGAACTTATCAGTTATCAATGGTAATTAATTCTCTCCTTCACAATGTTCTTAAAAATACTTACACACACACACACACACACACACAGAGTTTAGAATTTTTAAATATACAGATTCAAGATTGAAGAAATTAATTAAATCTAAAAGGACATAAAATTTTGTATTCAGATTCCACTATAAAGACCTAGAAATTATAACCAATCTAGTAAACATTAGTCCACAGATGCCTAGTATTGATCTTTAATTTCTACTTCCCACTAAAGAAAATCAGGGTTTCTTGGGAAAATGACTGATTATTGGAATAGAGCAAGGAATATACAAAACAAAATGTGTCATTTTAGGACACCAGAGAGATAGCAAACATAAGGGAACATCAGAGAGATAAAAACACTATCATGGAACATTGGCTGAAGACCTGAAGGATTTGGGAATCAGTTACAAAAGTTTCCATTGTCCAAAGAGTGGTAAACATAAACTTTGAAAGCTAATACCTTGGTCAAAACAATTCAAATAGTTTTAACTCATTACTCATTAACCTTCCAAAATAATACTGGACTGGTCACCTCTATATTACCCTAGGCAACCTTGTTTTATTAAACTAGTAAATAAAGTTAGCATTCATCTTGCCTTTTCTATTTAGAATTTACCTCGAATAAAAGGTGAGACACAATTCCCCTTTATACAAGTGTTACAAAAGATAAATGGAAGCAGAATGATGGAATTGTAATATCATCATTTTGCAACTCCTAATACATTAATTAGTTGTGTGCATAAAGCATTGATGGGCATTGTGTGCTTCCTAAGATAAACCTCAGCAGTGGCCAGTCATGGAAAACCATCATTAGTGAATCAAACACAGCCTCAGATTCACCTCACAATCCACATGAGCTTAGAGGATGGAGGAACATGTTAACTGTACAAGAGAAATGCAATCAGCAAAGTCTTGACAGTAAGAAACTAGTTAAGGCATCAGCAGGGTTCCTCGCCGAATAAATTGCAAGCCAAAAAGTAAAAATGAGAAAGATAGAGGTAATTACACGGATTTAAATAAACTAATGTGACATACTGGTAAATTCTGGAGTAGGAAATGGCAACCCACACTCCAGTATTCTGGCCTGGAAAATTCCAGGGACAGAGAAGCCTGGTGGATTATGGTCCATAGGGTCACAAAGAGTCAGACACAACTGAACTACTAAGCACATGTGCGTGTGCGCACACACACACACACACACACACACACACACATACACACATAGGTAAACTAAATTATAAAGAGTTTAGCTGTATTCACATAACCAATAAATCTGTGAGGAAAAATAAGTTTTTTATACAAGTGGTGCTAGTGGCAAAGAACCTGCCTGCCAATGTAGAAGATATGAGACAAGGGTTCCATCCCTGGGTTGGGAAGATGCCCTGGAGAGGGAAATGGCAGCCCATTCCAGTATTCTCACAGGAAAATCCCATGGACAGAGGAGCCTGGCAGGCAACAGTCCCTAGAGTTGCAAAGACTTGGACAAAACTGAAGCAACTTAGCAGCACACATAATCACTCTTAGAGAAGGAGGAGAGGGTTGGGGTTTTGAGGTGACAGGTAGAAGTCTTTGATGTATGGCAAGATTATTCTCTCTTAATTGGGTGATAGTTATAAAGACTTATGGAAGTTTATTAGTGGTATATTTGATTTACACAGCTTTCTGTGTTTGCATCTTATTAATTACAAAGCAATTTAAAAAGAAAAGAGATTTTCTACATCAATTTTCCTTCTTGTTGGCTGTCTGGAAGTAGAGATGGCTATTATTTGAGAAGTCAAATAGAACTACAGAGTGTTACCAAGACCAGAACATCACTTAGTCCCTTGTCTGCCTATGCTCTGATGCCTTTTGGAAACAAAGAATTAAACAGATCTCTTGCTTGAGCCACTGTTACTCTACATTGTCTAATTACTGAAGGCAAACCTAATTTCAACTAGTACAAATTCCTTGACAAAGTTAAATAATTGAAGGGAAGTTCTTTTAGTTTGTTAAACATTTTAAGTGGAAGACCTTTACTCTCTTCTAAGGCACAAATATGAGCTATAAGTGAAGAAATGTGACACTGTAACAGAATAGATCTATTACCAATGTTTAGTAGAAAGAGCATCAGATATATGTAACTAAAGAAAGGATACATTTTCATTGGTTAAGATACAGAAGATAGGAAGAGTAGCACAGTGTATCAAAAGGAAAATCCGTTATTCAGAGTACATGTCTTCTGAGACTAGAACCTTAGCATAAAGGCATTTTGCTCTGGAGACAAGAAAAGACATGTGGCAATGAAATGTTATGGACATATACCAACATTTAGGACAGTTATATGATCAGAGATTACAAGAATAAATAAATAAAACCATTTAGTAGAGCTAGGAAGATCTCAAAATACATTCTGGTGATGAAGTCATAGTTGGTCCCATTGTGAAGAGAAAATCAATATGGTTATTCCAGAAAGTTCTTCAATGGGCATTCTGTTTGTTTGTTAAGTACTCACAAAGGATTAAAAGGATCTCACACCTGAACAAACAAGAGGGACTGACCAGCTCTGTAAAAAGGAGGCCAGACAGCTAAAATAAGTACTTACTTAACTGAGGCTTACAAAATACTCTTTCACACAAATATTTTATAGTTTTCTTTTTATAGTGTTCTCAACTATAAGTCAAGTATACAGTATATAAGTATATAGTAAGAAAGGAATAAGTTATCTAACAATAGTATTCATTATATAATAAATCGTAGTGTAATAAAACACTGAATTCCTGTCTTTTCTCTGTAAAAGATACTGATTTTTAAAGCAGGAACTATGCATCAATGTTATTATAGAGTCTGAATCCAAAAAACAATGAGGTAATTAGGTACATTGAATGTAGGTCTCTTCTGGAGCCAATGAAAAGTCCATTTATGGCAACTAAAGTACTTATTTATGTGAATTCTAAATCACTGTGGTTAATCAGGGCTAAAGGGTGCATGATAGGAGAAATATGAGAGCACAAACATGGTCAATGTCCCACCAAGCTCTGATCCTCAAGGACATAGACATACATATGTGATGCTCCTTTGCAATCATACCACATACAGTCTCACAGAAATTTCTTTTCATGTGCATTTCCCCATTTCATTTATTCTTCAAAAGCATTCTTTTAAAGTCTGTATTTCCCTATTGGAACACCTATAGTTTATTCAGCAATGTAGGAATCAGTGTAGGAAGGACCAGATAAGTCCTTCAAGACTAACCACTTAGTTGCCCATCATAGCCCACGTTCAAGGAACCAGGACTCCATTGGGGAACCAGGGTACAAAAGGCTGCCTGTGCTCCTTGTTTCTTGGCAGGAAATAGGCTTCATTCAGTCTCCATGGACTTCCTAGGTTGCGCCAGTGGTAAAGAATCTGCCTGCCATTGCCAGAGACATTAGTTTGGGTTCATTCCCTGGGTCAAGAAGATCCCCTGGAAAAGGAAATGACAACCTACTCCAGTGTTCTTGCCTGGGAAATCCCAAGGACAAAGGAGCCTGGTGGGCTACTGTCTATGGTGTCAGAAAGACTCAGACATGTAGTGTAGGAAGGACCAGATAAGTCCTTCAAGACTAACCACTTAGTTGCCCATCATAGCCCACGTTCAAGGAACCAGGACCCCATTGGGGAACCAGGGTACAAAAGGCTGCCTATGCTCCTTGTTTCTTGGCAGGAAATAGGCTTCATTCAGTCTCCATGGACTTCCTAGGTGGAGCCAGTGGTAAAGAATCTGCCTGCCATTGCCAGAGACGTTAGTTTGGGTTCATTCCCTGGGTCAAGAAGATCCCCTGGAGAAGGAAATGACAACCTACTCGAGTGTTCTTGCCTGGGAAATCCCAAGGACAAAGGAGCCTGGTGGGCTACTGTCTATGGTGTCAGAAAGACTCAGACATGAGTGACAACGCCTACAGGCACACAGCCTCCATGGCCTTCCCTGAGTTCCACAGAGCAGGTTCAAACAGTTGCTAATCAGGGAAAGGAGGGGATACAGAGATGAGGGAAACAAGAGTTCCACCTTGGGGCAAGGGCCTGGTTCCCCCTTAAGCCACACACAGAACGATGTCTTTGAGTTCTTCTGCAGTTACTGAAACCCTCACCTCAGAAGATACCTTATCTGGTGGTGGGGTCTTCACTGAGGTAATCAAGTTAAAATGAAGTCATTACGGTAGGTCCTAACACAACATGACTGTTGGCCTTATTAAAAGAAATATTTGGGTACAAGAGGCAGACACACAGAAGGTAGATGATGGGAAGGGAGCCAGGGAGAAGATGGCCATTGACAAGCCAGGGAGAGGGACCTGGAGGTACTTCCGCTCACAGGCTCAGAAGGAGCCAACCCTGCCGATACATTAATTCCATCTTCCAGACTGTGAGACAAAACCCTTCTGTCATTGAGGCCCCTGACTTTGTTGTACTTTGTTACCAGAGTCCTAGCACAATACAGCATATAGACATGTCTGTTTATCCTCCACGTGCCAAGAATGGCTTCCAGGTGGCTCAGTGGTAAAGAATCTGTCTGCCAACGCAGGAGATGCAAGTTCAATCCTTGAGGCAGGAAGATGCCTGGATAGGGAAATGACAACCCACTTCAGTATTTCTGGCCTGGAAATCTCATGGACAGGGGAGCCTGGTCAGACTACAATCCAGACTCTGAGAGCACACACACATCCTCCATGTAGTAAAAAACCATTGGATAAAGCTGAGCAGGAGACGAACACAGCCCAATTCACATGTTAGAAATAAGGACCATTTGGAGCATTAAAACAAAACCAGAAATTGGGAACCAAAAGAGAGTAATTGTGTAAGGTGAGTACAGAGAAAAAGAGAGTGAGTCAGGCAAAAGGGGAGTTTATTAGAGGGAAATGAGAGGGTGACTGGCCCTTAAGGAGAACCAGTGTCCTCCCTTTCTGATGGGATCTTTGTTATACCCCACCAATGAAAAATTCTGTGAAGCGATGGTTAATTTTCAGCCTGTAGTTGAGTCCTGTGGTCACAATGCCGGAGGTCTAGAAACTGGTGGTCTTGTAGCCTTGAGAAGATAGGCACCAGTGAGAAAGCAGAATGCCATTTGGGCAGTTTCATCAGTCTCAAAGGTCGCTGTGATTTTATTCTTTGTTTGCGCTGCTGCTGAGTCGCTTCAGTCGTGTCCGACTCTGTGTGACCCCAGAGACGGCAGCCCGCCAGGCTCCCGAGTCCCTGGGATTCTCCAGGCAAGGACACTGGAGTGGGTTGCCATGTCCTTCTCCAATGCATGAAAGTGAAAACTAAAAGTGAAGTCGCTCAGTCATGCCCAACTCTTCACAATTCCATGGACTGCAGCCCACCAGGCTCCTCCACCCATGGGATTTTCCAGGCAAGAGTACAGGAGTGGGGTGCCATTGCCTTCTCCACTTTGTTTGCAAGGTCAACATAATGAGCCATCTTAAGAATGAGACCACATGGGGGCCCTATCATTCCAACCTTTTTGATTTAGGATAACGGCTGAATCATGTTTAGAATCAAACCCCATACCCACCAGAGATGCTCAGAGGTCTCAAACAAACCTTGTGAACACCAGGACCCAGAGACCCTAAAGAGACAGAGAAGAACTCTGCTTGAGTGTCTCATGTGGAGGTACAGGTCAGCAGTGGACTGCTGCAGGGGCAGAGGCTCTGGGTGCAGCAGACCTGAATTTCTCCACTTTGTTTGCAAGGTCAACATAATGAGCCATCTTAAGAATGAGACCACATGGGGGCCCTATCATTCCAACCTTTTTGATTTAGGATAACGGCTGAATCATGTTTAGAATCAAACCCCATACCCACCAGAGATGCTCAGAGGTCTCAAACAAACCTTGTGAACACCAGGACCCAGAGACCCTAAAGAGACAGAGACAGAACTCTGCTTGAGTGTCTCATGTGGAGGTACAGGTCAGCAGTGGACTGCTGCAGGGGCAGAGGCTCTGGGTGCAGCAGACCTGAATCTGGCATAAGCCCTCTTGGAGGAGGTCACCCTTAACCCCACCATAGAGCAGCCAGAACTTACACAGGACTGGTGAAACAGACTCTGGGACAGTACAAACAGAACCCTGTGTGCACCAGGACCCAGGAGAAAGAAGCAGTGACCCCACGAGAGACTGACCCAGACTTGCCCGTGAGTGGCCAGGAGTCTCTGGCAGAGGCATGGATCAGCAGTGGCCTGTTGCACGGTTGCGGACACTGAGTGTAGCAGTGCCTGCACGGGACCTTTTGAAGGAGGTCAACATTATCTTCATTACCTTCACCATAGANATACAGCATATAGACATGTCTATTTATTCTCCACATGCCAAGAATGGCTTCCAGGTGGCTCAGTGGTAAAGAATCTGTCTGCCAACGCAGGAGATGCAGGTTCAATCCTTGAGGCAGGAAGATGCCCTGGATGGGAAATGACAACCCACTTCAGTATTTCTGCCTGGAAATCTCATGGACAGGGGAGCCTGGTCAGACTACAATCCAGACTCTGAGAGCACACACACATCCTCCATGTAGTAAAAAACCACTGAATAAAGCTGAGCAGGAGACTAACATAGCCCAATTCAAATGTTAGAAATAAGGACCATTTCTGTCTACCATTTGGAGCATTAAAACAAAACCAGAAATTGGGAACCAAAAGAGAGTAATTGTGTAAGGTGAGTACAGAGAAAAAGAGAGTGAGTCAGGCAAAAGGGGAGTTTATTAGAGGGAAATGAGAGGGTGACTGGCCCTTAAGGAGAACCAGTGTCCTCCCTTTCTGATGGGATCTTAGTTATACCCCACCAATGAAAAATTCTGTGAAGGGATGGTTAATTTTCAGCCTGTAGTTGAGTCCTGTGGTCACATAGCCGGAGGTCTAGAAACTGGTGGTCTTGTAGCCTTGAGAAGATAGGCACCAGTGAGAAAGCAGAATGCCATTTGGGCAATTTCATCAGTCTCAAAGGTCGCTGTGATTTTATTCTTTGTTTGCGCTGCTGCTGAGTCGCTTCAGTCGTGTCCGACTCTGTGTGACCCCAGAGACGGCAGCCCGCCAGGCTCCCGAGTCCCTGGGATTCTCCAGGCAAGGACACTGGAGTGGGTTGCCATGTCCTTCTCCAATGCATGAAAGTGAAAACTAAAAGTGAAGTCGCTCAGTCATGCCCAACTCTTCACAATTCCATGGACTGCAGCCCACCAGGCTCCTCCACCCATGGGATTTTCCAGGCAAGAGTACAGGAGTGAGGTGCCATTGCCTTCTCCACTTTGTTTGCAAGGTCAACATAATGAGCCATCTTAAGAATGAGACCACATGGGGGCCCTATCATTCCAACCTTTTTGATTTAGGATAACGGCTGAATCATGTTTAGAATCAAACCCCATACCCACCAGAGATGCTCAGAGGTCTCAAACAAACCTTGTGAACACCAGGACCCAGAGACCCTAAAGAGACAGAGACAGAACTCTGCTTGAGTGTCTCCTGTGAGGTACAGGTCAGCAGTGGACTGCTGCAGGGGCAGGGGCTCTGGGTGCAGCAGACCTGAATCTGGCAGAAGCCCTCTTGGAGGAGGTCACCCTTAACCCCACCATAGAGAGGCCAGAACTTACACAGGACTGGGGAAACAGACTCTGGGACAGTACAAACAGAACCCTGTGTGCACCAGGACCCAGGAGAAAGGAGCAGTGACCCCACGAGAGACTGACCTAGACTTGCCCGTGAGTGGCCAGGAGTCTCTGGCAGAGGCATGGATCAGCAGTGGCCTGCTGCACGGTTGCGGACATTGAGTGTAGCAGTGCCTGCACGGGACCTTTTGAAGGTCAACATTATCTTCATTACCTTCACCATAGATTCAGTTCAGTTCAGTTCAGTCACTCAGTCATGTCAGACTCTTTGCGACCCCATGAATCGCAGCACGCCAGGCTTCCCTGTCCATCACCAACTCCTGGAGTTCACACAGACTCTTGTCCATCAAGTCGGTGATGCCATTCAGCCATCTCATCCTCGGTCGTCCCCTTCTCCTCCTGCCCCCAGTCCCTTCCAGCATCACAGTCTTTTCCAATGAGTCAACTCTTCATATGAGGTGGCCAAAGTACTGGAGTTTCAGCTTTAGCATCATTCCTTCCAAAGAAATCCCAGGGCTCATCTTCAGAATGGACTGGTTGGATGTCCTTGCAGTCCAAGGGACTCTCAAGAGTCTTCTCCAACACCACAGTTCAAAAGCATCAATTCTTTTCGCTCAATTTTCACTCTCCTCTTTTACTTTCATCAAGAAGCTTTTTAGTTCCTCTTCACTTTCTGCCATAAGGGTGGTGTCATCTGCATATCTGAAGTTATTGATATTTCTCCCACCAATCTTGATTCCAGCTTGTGTTTCTTCCAGTCCAGCATTTCTCATGATGTACTCTGCATATCAGTTAAATAAGCAGGGTGACAATATACAGCCTTGACATACTCCTTTTCCTATTTGGAACCAGTCTGTTGTTCCATGTCCAGTTCTAACTGTTGTTCCTGACCTGCATACAGATTTCTCAAGAGGCAGGCTAGGTGGTCTGGTATTCCAATCTCTTTCAGAATTTTCCTCGGTTTGCTGTGATCCACACAAAGGCTTTGGCATAGTCAATAAAACAGAAATAGATGTTTTTCTGGAACTCTCTTGCTTTTTTGCTGATCCAGTGGATGTTGGCAATTTGATCTCTGGTTCCTCTGCCTTTTCTAAAACCAGCTTGAACATCAGGAAGTTCAGGGTTCAGATATTGCTGAAGCCTGACTTGGAGAATTTTGAGCATTACTTTACTCGTGCGTGAGATGAGTGCAATTGTGCGGTAATTTGAACATTCTTTGGCACTGCCTTTCTTTGAGATTGGAATGAAAACTGACCTTTTCCAGTCCTGTGGCCACTGCTGAGTTTTCCAGATTTGCTGGCATATTGAGTGCAGCACTTTCACAGCATCATCTTTCATGAACTCAAAAGGACTGAGGAAAGACAGGGCCCGTGGAGTAGCCCTAATGCGAGCCAAAACCATGGGAAGGAGTTTGGTCCACGGCCTTTGTAGTTCTAGGGAGAGTTTGGTTAGGTGCATTTTGAGAATAGAATTTGTCTTTTCTACTTTTCCCAAGGTTTGGAGTCTGCAAGAAATATGGCTCTGCTGAGGAGCAGATAATGCAAGAGTGGGTGATTTGTTTTAGGAATAAATGAAGGTTCAGTTCAGTTCAGTTCAGTCACTCAGTCGTGTCCGACTCTTTGCTACCCCATGAATCGCAGCACGCCAGGCCTCCCTGTCCATCACCATCTCCCGGAGTTCACTCAGACTCACGTTCATCGAGTCCGTGATGCCATCCAGCCATCTCATCCTGTGTTGTCCCTTTCTCCTCCTGCACCCAATCCCTCCCAGCATCAGAGTCTTTTCCAATGAGTCAATTCTTCGCATGAGGCAGCCAAAGTATTGGAGCTTCAGCTTTAGCATCATTCCTTCCAAAGAAATCCCAGGGTTGATCTCCTTCAGAATGGACTGGTTGGATCTCCTTGCTGCCATCCAGCCATCTCATCCTGTGTTGTCCCTTTCTCCTCCTGCACCCAATCCCTCCCAGCATCAGAGTCTTTTCCAATGAGTCAATTCTTCGCATGAGGCAGCCAAAGTATTGGAGCTTCAGCTTTAGCATTATTCCTTCCAAAGAAATCCCAGGGTTGATCTCCTTCAGAATGGACTGGTTGGATCTCCTTGCAGTCCAAGGGACTCCCAAGAGTCTTCTCCAACACCACAGTTCAAAAGCATTAATTCTTCGGCGCTCAGCCTTCTTCACAGTCCAACTCTCACATCCATACATGACCACAGGAAAAACCATAGCCTTGACTAGATGGACCTTAGTTGGCAAAGTAATGTCTCTGCTTTTGAATATACTATCTAGGTTGGTCATTAACTTTTCTTTCAAGGAGTAGGCATCTTTTACTTTCATGGCTGCAGTCACCATCTGCAGTGATTTAGGTTAGGATAGGTGATAAGAGGTTTTAAGAGATGATAAATAGGTTTAGTACCTGAGTGTTGGGCCTGATGAATGTCTAAGTATCTGTGTGGCCTGAGACTGGGAAGGACATAGTGACCTGTTTTTGTAATCAGCCTCCTTGTGGTTGTATTCCCTCTTGTAGTAAACTTGCTTTTCCTTCAGGGAGGTAAAATGGCTTTATGCTGGGGTTTAGCGTAAGTGTTGAGGTGGTGATTGGTTGTATTCCCTCTTGTAATATTCTTGCTTTTCCTTCAGGGAGGTAAAGCGGCTTTATGCTGGGGATTACCGTAAGTTCTTGAGGTGGTGGTCAGAGTGAGGCTTGTTTTGCTTCTCTGTCTACAGTGTTGTTGCCCTGTGAAATGGGGTCTGAGGCCACATGGTGACCTCAGCTACGTGTGATGCCACCTTCAATTGGCATGTTAGTCCTTTTAAAAGTTGGAGTATAACAAGGGCATTAGTTATAGCAAAGCCTTTAGTAGATAGGAGCCCTCGTTCCTTCCAAATGGCGGCAGTGTATGATGTGGAAAGTATATTTGGAATCAGAGTATATCTTTGCTCTCTTGTTAGTTGTTGGGAGGGTAAGGGCTCTAGTTAGTGCAATAAGTTCTGCCTTTTGGGAAGAGGTTCCCAAGGGGAGCCTGGAGAAGGAAATGACAATCCACTCCAGTATTCTTGCCTGGAGAATCCTGTGGATAGAGGAACCTGGTGGGTTACAGTCCATGGGGTCGCAAAGAATTAAACACGATTAAACAACTATCACTTTCACTTTCCCAAGGGGAGAAGTTGGTATTCAATAATTTTGCTGTCAAAGACAATTGCATATCCAGCTACCTTTTTTCCTTCTGATAGTGTAGAGGTGCTGTCATCAATACACCAAGTAAAGTCAGGGTGATTTACAGGGGTTGAGGGAATGTGGGGAAAATGGGGCATGGGTCTTCTAATGCCTCTCTGCAAGCATGGATAGGGGACTCAGAAGACTTAGGGATAAGGGTGGCAGGCTTGAGAATAGGACAGCATTCAAAGGAAAGCTCAGGAGATTTGAGAAGGGTGGCATGAATTAGTTGGATGCATGAAGGAGATAGAAGGCCATTTTGTGTCTCTCACTAGTGTAGAGTATAAAGGCGCGAGAAAGGTCAGGAAGTGTCAGAGCTGGGGCTGAGAGAATGTCTTGCTTAAGGGTGTTAAGGGCTGAATGGATATTTGATTTTAGCTATAGGGGTTCTGAAAGACCTCCGTGGGTGGCTTGATATAGGGATTGTGCCAAGAGGGCAAAATTAGGAACCCAGAGGTGCAGATATCCAGCTAACCTCAAGAAGGACAAAATCTCTGTTTTTACTGTAGGGAGTGGTTCAGTTCAGTCACGCAGTCGTGTCGGACTCTTTGCGACCCCATGAATCGCAGCACCCCAGGCCTCCCTGTCCATCACCAATTCCCGGAGTTCACTCAGACTCACATCCGTTGAGTCCGTGATGCCATCCAGCCATCTCATCCTCGGTCGTCCCTTTCTCCTCCTGCCCCCAATCCCTCCCAGCATCAGGGTCTTTTCCAATGAGTCAACTCTTTGCATGAGGTGGCCAAAGTACTGGAGCTTCAGTTTTAACATCATTCCTTCCAAAGAAATGCCAGGGTTGATCTCCCTCAGAATGGACTGGTTGGATCTCCTTGCAGTCCAAGGGAATCTCAAGAGTCTTCTCCAACAACCACAGTTAAAAAGCATCAATTCTTTGGCACTCAGCCTTCTTCACAGTCCAACTCTCACATCCATACATGATCACAGGAAAAACCATAGCCTTGACTAGACAGACCTTAGTCGGCAAAGTAACATCTCTGCTTTTGAATATACTATCTAGGTTGGTCATAACTTTTTNCATCATTCCTTCCAAAGAAATCCCAGGGTTGATCTCCCTCAGAATGGACTGGTTGGATCTCCTTGCAGTCCAAGGGACTCTCAAGAGTCTTCTCCAACACCACAGTTCAAAAGCATCCATTCTTCAGCGCTCAGCCTCCTTCACAGTCCAACTCTCACATCCATACATGACCACAGGAAAAACCATAGCCTTGACTAGACGGACCTTAGTCGGCAAAGTAACATCTCTGCTTTTGAATATACTATCTAGGTTGGTCATAACTTTTCTTCCAAGGAGTAAGCGCCTTTTAATTTCATGGCTGCAGTCACCATCTGCAGTGATTTTGGAGCCCAAAAAAACAGTCTGATACTGTCTCTACTGTTTCCCCATCTATTTCCCATGAAGTGATGGGGCCAGATGCCATGATCTTTGTTTTCTGAATGTTGAGCTTTAAGCCAACTTTTTCACTCTCCTCTCTCTTTCAACAAGAGGCTTTTTAGCTCCTCCTCACTTTCTGCCTTAAGGGTGGTGTCATCCGCATATCTGAGGTTAAAATATTTACCACCATAACATTAATAAATGTTTCATCTCCCATAGTTATCATTCTGTTGTGATTGTGATGGTGAGAATATAAACAAAATGATATTGTTGTCTGTAGTCATCACACTATAACTTAGACCATCAGAACTGATCCTCCTTATAATTGACACTGTGTACCCTTTGACCTACATCTTCCTATTTCCCTTACCTCTCAGCTCCTGGAAGCCACCGTTTTATTCTCTGTTTCTATGACTTCAGTGTTCTTAGAGCCCTTATATATAAGGGAGATCATACAGCATCTGTCTTTCTCCATCTAACTTACCACACAGCGTGATGCCTCAAAGCTCATCCATGTGGTCACGAATGGCAAGACTTCCTTCATTTTTATGGATGAAGAATATTCCCGTGTGTGTGTGTGTCAGTGTGTGTATGTAAACATAAATAGTTTTCTTTATCCATTAATTTGTTGATGGACACAAGACATGTTTCCACATATTGGCTTCTGTGAATACTGCTGCAGTGAACTTGGGAGGGCAGATACCTTGTCAAGAGAATGAGTTTACTTCCTTTGCAAAGGTAATTTCTGAGGGAAGTAATGTATCTTGATCACCCAAAGTTTACCACACAAATATCTGGACACATAAGGGCTCAGAAAATGTTCATGAAAATAATTCTAAATCAGTTGAATATTCCACTGGGGTAAAGTTAAAACTGAGTTAAAATGTAAGAGACCATTGATTTCTTTTTCTGCTCCCTAAAATTAGCATACATCTTCCCCAATCCTCCCGAATTGTTTTTGACATCTCCTGGCCATGACAGAGCTCAACCTTCTCTGTTTTCCTCTCCTATACATCCTTACATGGTCTTCAGAAAGCACCGCAATGGCCTTTTCATCTGAGCACCAGAGATGAATGTGTGTGTGTTATGTCCTGGCTCCCAGACATGAATTTTAGCCCCAGTGGAACTTTGTGCTGAATCTCCACATGGGAGATTTCTCTTTCTTGGTGCCCTCAAGGAACCCACTCTGGCCAACTACCACTCCTATTTAATCAAATTTGACAGGTGACTCATCAGTCTCCCAAATGAAAAGCTTTGTATATTTTCTCATGAGACAGTCAACCCCCTGGGACTTTGCTTGGAGATGAAAGGGTTGGAGTAACATTCCAAACTTTATTTTGATGAAACACTGTATGTAAAAACAAAGTGGGAAGATGGTGATTTGCTTAAAATGCAGGCTTTATAATGCCCCTCCCACAAAAGCCTTGGAGGAGAAATCAAGAAAACAGTTCCACTCTACATTGGTACCTACAGCAAGCTACTTACCCTCATCATGTGACTTAGTCTGCCCTTCAATAAATGAGGCAGTTGGACTAAAGCTATGATTGAAAACTGTCTCCTTCGGAGCCTTAGAGTTTCATAGTGGGCACCTCAGGGACCAACTGAAGTATGGGGCTAGGAGAGATTGAGAAAGCAGGGCTCAGAGTCTCCTACCCCTGAATCAATCTGAGAGACAGTTAACCTTGTTAACAACTCTGTTATTTGTATAAGATTTCATTTGTGAGAGGAAAATTCTGATCCAAAAATAAATAAATAAATAAAATGGAAAATGTCATATTCCATTACATCTAAAATCCTTACCACCAGCCCTTTCAGTGATTCTATATATATTGATAGTTATAGTATTTCTTTACCAGCTGAGCCACCAGGGAAACCTTGTATTTCTTCAGTCAGTCAGTCAGTTCAGTCACTCAGTTGTGTCCGACTCTTTGCGACCCCATGAATCGCAGCACGCCAGGCCTCCCTGTCCATCACCATCTCCCGGAGTTCACTCAGACTCACGTCCATCGAGTCCGTGATGTATTTCTTAGTTGTCTTTATTTTGAAAAAAATTAGAAATTATTTACCCTGTCTTGTTACACACACATCTCCCTTAATCCCACTCTCTTTCTGTTTTTCTCTTTCTCTCCCCCTCTTCCTTCTCATTTCTTTCTCTTTTGAGTTATTTCCTTGTGTGTAGGTGACTCATCTTAGGAAGAGAATCTGCTCAATAGATGCTCTCAAATGAGTGTTTCCTACACAGGTATCAGTACAGCTATTTTAGGTTACATCCCCTAAAATCTGCCTGAATGTCCTATCTCTAAGGGTCACCACTTCTAAAAGTTTTCCTAACACCTTCACACAGAATTGATATATTATGTCCAGCATCTTGCACATACTGAATTCAAATAAAAGGTACAGTAGGAGTTTGTGCATGTATTAATCATATCCACTAGATTATAAGACTATCAAAAAATATAGCTCTTGGTGCTCTTTTCGCTTAGCATCAAACACAGCACTTTGGTATGGGAGTGGAATCTAAATACTGTCCAATAAATGCATGAGATATTTTAAGAAAGAAAAATCCAGCATTTACTGAGTACTTACTGGATATTAAGCATTATTCTAGGTGCTTTATGTGGAATATTTCACTTAATTCTCATAGCAAACCTATGAGCTAGGATTTTAGCCCTTTTAGACCTTCCCTGGTGGCTCAGACAGTAAAGAGTCTGCCGGCAGTGCAGGAGATCCAAGTTCAAGCCCTGGCTTGGGAAGATCCCCTGGAGAAGGAAATGGCAACCCATTCCAGTATACTTGCCTGGAAAGTCCCATGGATAGAAGAGCCTGGCAGACTACAGTCCATGGGGTACAAAGAGTTGGACATGACTGAGCAACCTCAAAAATGACAGAATGATCTCTGTTCATTTCCAAGGCAAACCATATATCATGGTAATCCAAGACTATGCCCCAATCAGTAATGCTGAAGAAGCTGAAGTTGAATGGTTCTATGAAGACCTATAAGACCTTCTAGAACTAACACCCCCAAAAGATGTCCTTTTGATTATGGGGGACTGGAATGCAAAAGTAGGAAGTCAAGAAACATCTGGAGTAACAGGCAAATTTGGCCTTGGTATACAGAATGAAGCAGGGCAAAGGCTAATAGAGTTTTGCCAAGAGAATAGACTAGTCATAGCAACCACCTTTTTCCAGCAACAAAAGAGAAGACTCTACACATGGACATCACCAGATGGCCAACACTGAAATCAGATGGATTATATTCTTTGCAGCCAAAGATGAAGAAGCTCTATACAGTCAGCAAAAACAAGACCAAGAGCTCACTGTGGCTCAGATCATGAACTCCTTACTGCCAAATTCAGACTTAAATTGAAGAAAATGAGGAAAACCACTAGACCATTCAGGTATAACCTAAATCAAATCCCTTATGACTCTACAGTGGAAGTGAGAAAAAGAGTTAAAGTACTAGATCTGATAGAGTGCCTGATGAACTATGGACAGAGGTTCATGACATTGTACAGGAGGCAGGGATCAAGACCATCCCCATGGAAAAGAAATGCAAAAAAGCAGAAGGGCTGTCCAATGAGGCCTTACAAATAGCCGTGAAGAGAAGTGAAAAGCAAAGGGCAAAAGGAAAAATATACCCATTTGAATGCAGAATTCCAAAGAATAGCAAGGAGAGATAAGAAAGCCTTCCTCAATGATCAGTGCAAAGAAATAGAGGAAAACAAGAGAGTGGGAAAGACTAGAAATCTCTTCAAGAAAATTAGAGATACCAAGGGAACATTTCATGCAAAGATGGGCTCGATAAAGGACAGAAATGGTATAGACCTAACAGAAGCAGAAGATATTAAGAAGAGGTGGCAAGAATACAAGAAGAACTGTACAAAAAAGATCTTCATGACAGATAATCACAATGGTGTGATAACTCACCTAGAGTCAGACATCCAGAAATGTAAAGTCAAGTGGGCCTTAGAAAGCATCACTACAAACAAAGCTAGTGGAGGTGAGGGAATTCCAGTTGAGCTGTTTCAAATCCTAAAAGATGATGCTGTGAAAGTGCTGTACTCAATATGCCAGCAAATTTGGAAAACTCAGCAGTGGCCATGGGACTGGAAAAGGTCAGTTTTCATTCCAATTCCAAAGAAAGGCAATGCCAAAGAATGCTCAAACTACTGCACAATTGCACTCATCTCACATGCTAGTAAAGTAATGCTCAAAATTCTCCAAGCCAGGCTTCAGCAATACGTTAACTGTGAACTTCCAGATGTTCAAGCTGGTTTTAAAAAAGCAAAGGAACCAGAGATCAAATTGTCAACATCCTCTGGATCATCAAAAAAAAAAAAGAGAGTTTCAGAAAAATATCTGTTTCTGTTTTATTGACTATGCCAAATCTTTTGACTGTGTGGATCACAATAACCTGTGGAAAATTCTGAAGGAGATGGGAATACCATACCACCTGACCTGTCTCTTGAGAAACCTATATGCAGGTCAGGAAGCAACAGTTAGAACTGGACATGGAACAACAGACTGGTTCCAAATAGGCAAAGGAGTACGTCAAGGCTGTATATTGTCACCCTGCTTATTCAACTTATATGCAGAGTACATCATGAGAAATGCTGGGTTCGAAGATGCACAGCTGAAATCAAGATTTCCAGGAGATATATCAATAACCTCCAATATGCAGATGACACCACCCTTATGACAGAAAATGAAGAAGAATTAAAGGTCCTCTTGATGAAAGTGAAAGAAGAGAGTGAAAAAAGTTGGCTTAAGACTCAACATTCAGAAAACTAAGATCATAGCATCCAGTCCCATCACTTCATGGCTAATAGATGGGGAAACCGTGGGAACAGTGGCTGACTTTATTTTGCTGGGCTCCAAAATCACTGCAGATGTGATTGCAGCCACGAAATTAAAAGATGCTTACTCCTTGGAAGGAAAGTTATGACCAACCTAGACAGCATATTAAAAAGCAAAGACATTAGTTTGTCCACAAAGTTCCATCTAGTCAAGGCTATGGTTTTTCCAGTAGTCATGTATGGGTGTGTTAGTTGGACTATAAAGAAAGCTGAGTGCTGAAGAATTGATGCTTTTGAGCTATAATGTTGGAGAAGACTCTTGAGAGTCCCTTGGACTGCAAGGAGATCCAACCAGTCTATGATAAAGGAGATCAGTCTGGGTGTTCATTGGAAGGTCTGATGTTGAAGCTGGAACTCCAATACTTTGGCCACCTAATGTGAAGAGCTAACTTGTTTGAAAAGACCCTTATTCTGGGAAAGAGTGAGGGCGGGAGGAGAAGGGGATGACTTAAGATGAGATGGTTGGAGGGCATCACAGACTCAGTGGACATGGATTTGGTAGACTCCAGCAGTTGGTGATGGACAGGGAGGCCTGGCCTGCTGTGGTTCACAGGGTTGCAAAGAGTCAGACAAGACCGAGTGACTGAACTGAATTGAACTGAACTGAGCAACCTCAGTTTCTTTCTATCCCTTTTTAATAATAAAGGTACTGAGATTTTGTGAGGTTATATAAGCATAACAGTCACATGGTTAGCAAGCAGAAGAAACAGAATTCAGACACTAGCAGGCTGAATCCAGAAACCCTGCTTTTAACTACTTCACTACTCTGTCTTCTAAGAAATCAATATTCAGTGGTCCAGGTCACTACATGACTCATTTTTACTGCTGCTCGTGATTGTTGAGTGTGCCCTCTAACTTTAAGTCACATACCATAAAGTACCAGTCAACTGGAAAGTTCACAGCATCTAGCTAATTGATTTTTTTTATTAACATTTTAGTAACCATTCCCCTGCCTCAGTAAATACAGAATACAGAATACAACTGGCTCCTTATCTTCAAATTTAGACTCTCCTAAGATCTCAAGGACATGAATTTGAATCTTAAGAATATTGTTTCAACATGGCTGTAGGAATTCTGGAAAAACATGTCTGCTTATTAGATAAACAGGAGTCAGAGTGAAATGATTCAGAAGAAATGATCCAGGAGGCTATGGATTCTGTAAACTGAGACACATGATAAGCTGCTCAAAGAGCCCTACTTATCCTGGAAATGAAGACTCTGGGTGTCAATTAAGTTAATCATGACATATTAACATTATCGGCCCACTCACCACTAGTCTTTTAGGTCTCATTTGTTGATTTACTTCATTGCCTTTTCCCCTCTGCCTCCAATCTCATTCCCTTCCCCCTATTGGGAGCATTCTAATGTATTTAATATATATCTTTTTCTTTTTGTGGGCACTTGCAGAAATTGTATTGGTATTTGTGCATGAATGTTTTCAATTCACATAAAAAGTATTAAACAGCTTGCTCTTTTGAGTCAGCACTGTACCACTGAGATCCATTCATAGTCCTCCATGTACATATCTACTCCTTCTAACTGTGGTGTAATTCTTCATAACATTCATCCATCATGTTTTACCTATCCACTCTCCATATTGTAGTCTTCTGAATTTTCTCCAATTCACTGTTATCACAAGCAATCTGGAGTGAAGACTCTTTTCTCTGTCCCTTATGGAACTGTATAAGAGTTTCTTTGGGTCATAAATGCAGGTAGATGGTGATCTTCACTGAGTGTATCTAAAGGAACAACATGTACTCAGTCTGACTCTTTAGTGAATCCACAATATCTACAAAGGTACACAGTAACACTCAACAGTGCATTCCATTCTATCTCCAGATTGTTCAGTATCCATTATTTGCTGAATGGATGAATGAGTGAATGAGAATGAATTAGTGAATGAGAATGAATGAGTGAATGAGAATGAATGACTATCAACTCTTAATATTGACATTCTAGGGAAGGGAGGTAGGCAGTGAACAAATAAATACAAATGCACTTAAAAGTAATGAGGAATATTAAAAACATGGCAGCATATGAAGAAAGAGACTGACAGAGATCCTAAATATGAGGTCAAAGAAAAGGCTTGTCATTGATTTTTGAGCAGAGATCCAAAAAAATGAAGAGGGAGCCATATGGATACCAATATAAAAGGTTTTCAGCCAGAGGGAAAAACAAATGAAAGGTCTGACATAGCAATATTCTTGGCATACTCATAAGAAAGCTTAGGTGTTAAGAAACAAATTAAATATCTAGATTGGATGGAGGTTTGTGACCTTGTACAGGAGACAGAAATCAAGACCATCCTCAAGAAAAAGAAATGCAAACGGTAAAATGACGGTCTGAGGAGACCTTACAAATAGCTGTGAAAAGAAGAGAAGTGAAAAGCAAAAGAGAAAAGGAAAGATATACCCATTTGCCTACAGAGATCCAAAGAATAGCAAGGAGAGATAAGAAAACCTTCCTCAGCAATCAGTGCAAAGAAATAGAGGAAAACAATAGAGTGGGAAAGACTAGAGATCTCTTCAAGAAAATTAGAGGTACCAAGGGAACATTTCATGCAAAGATGGGCTCAATTAAGGACAGAAATGGTATGGATCTAACAGAAGCAGAAGATATTAAGAAGAGGTGGCAAGAATACACAGATGAACTGTACAAAGAAGATCCTCATGACCCAGATAATCACAATGGTGTGATCACTCACCTAGAGCCAGACATCCTGTAATGTGAAGTCAAGTGGGTCTTAGGAAGCATTATTATGAAAAAGCTAGTGGAGGTGATGGAATTCCAGTTGAGCTATTTCAAATCCTGAAAGATGATGCTGTGAAAGTGCTGCACTCAATATGCCAGCAAATTTGGAAAACTCAGCAGTGGCCATGGGACTGAAAAAGGTCAGTTTTCATTCTAATCCCAAAGAAAGGCAATGCCAAGGAATGCTCACACTACTGCACAATTGCACTCATCTCACATGCTAGTAAAGTAATGCTCAAAATTCTCCAAGCAAGGTTTCAATAATATGTGAACCATGAACTTCCAGATGTTAAAGCTGGTTTTAGAAATGGTAGAAGAACGAGAGATCAAATTGCCAACATCTGCTGGATATCGAAAAAGCAAGAGAGATCCAAAAAATCATCTATTTCTGCCTTATTGACTATGCCAAATTCTTTGACTGTGTAGATCACAATAAACTGTGGAAAATTACTCAAGAGATGGGAATACCAGTCCACCTGACCTCCCTTTTGAGAAATCTGTATGCAGGTCAGGAAGCAAGTTAGAACTGGACATGGAACAACAGACTGGTTCCAAATAGGAAAAGGAGTACATCAAAGCTGTATATTGTCACCCTGCTTATTTAACTTATATGCAGAGTACATCATGAGAAACGCTGGGTTCAAAGATGCACAGGTGAAATCAAGATTGCTGGGAGAAATCTCAATAACCTCAGATATGCAGATGACACCACCCTTATGGCAGAAAGTGAAGAACTAAAGAGCCTCTTGATGAAAGTGAAAGAGAAGAGTGAAAAAGTTGACTTAAAGCTCAACATTCAGAAAACTAAGATCACATCATCTAGTCCCATCACTTCATGTCAAATAGATGGAGAAACAGTGGAAACAGTAACAGACTTTATTTTCTTGAGCTCCAAAATCACTGCAGATGGTGACTGCAGCCATGAAATTAAAAGACGCTTACTCCTTGGAAGAAAAGTTATGGCCAAACTAGATAGCATATTTAAAAGCAAAGACATTACTTTGCCAACAAAGGTCCATCTAGTAAAAACTGCGGTTTTTCAAGTAGTCATGTATGGATGAGAGAGTGGGCTATAAAGAAAGCTGAGCACTGAAGAATTGATGCTTTTGAACTGTGGTGTTGGAGAAGACTCTTGAGAATCACTTGGACTGCGAGGTGATCCAGTTAGTCCATCCTAAAGGAAATCAATCCTGAGTATTCACTGGAAGGACTGATGTTGATGCTGAAACTCCAATACTTTGGCCACCTGATGCAAAGAACTGACTTATTTGGAGAGACCCTGATTTTATGAAAGATTGAAGTCAGGAGGAGAAGAGGATGACAGAGGATGAGATGGTTGGATGGTATCACCAACTCAATGGACATGAGTTCGGTAGGCTTTGGGAGTTTTTAATGGACAGGGAGGCCTGACATGCTGCAGTCCAAGGGGTTGCAAAGAGTTGGACATGACTGAGTGACTGAACTGAACTGAGAGCAATTGGCAAATTGTATACCATGGTTAAAACTTATTTTGTGTGACATGAAGATGCTGGAAGCTTTGAAAAGAGAAGTCATATCATCCAATAGGTTTAAAAAGTATCACTAAGGTTTTTGTGTAGAAACAGGCTATAAGGGAGGATAATAGTAGGAAAAGATGAGGTAGAAGGGTAGAGAAATTTTCCAGCTGAGAGATATTTGCTAAAGGAATAGTGGTACAGGTGTTGAGAAGTAAATGAATTTTAGATGTACTTCAGAAGTGAAACCAATAGGACTGTTGTTGGAACTGAAGAAGGATATGAGAAAAAGAACTGAGTCAAATATAACTCCAAAATGTTGATCTTAAGCAACTGAGTGAATTGGCATGTCATTTACTAGGATGGGGAAGGTGCATGAAGAGCAGGTTTGAGGTAGGTTTTAGACCAGGAATTTAATTCTGAATGAGGTAAGTAGGTAGTGAGGTTTATGACTTAGAAGAATAAGTGTCAGGGAAAAATCTCAGCTTGTAGCTATGTTTTAGAGCCTTTAGCATATAGAGACAGAGAAGGCGATAGCACCCACTCCAGTACTCTTACCTGGAAAATCCCATTGATGGAGGAGCCTGGTAGGCTGCAGTCCATGGGGTCGCGAAGAGTCAGACATGATTGAGCAACTTCACTTTCACTTTTCACTTTCATGCATTGGAGAAGGAAATGGCAACCCACTCCAGTGTTCTTGCCTGGAGAATCCCAGGGATGGGGAGCCTGGTGGGCTGTCGTCTATGGGGTTGCACAGATTTGGACACGACTGAAGTGACTTAGCTGCAGTAGCAGCAGCAGCGTATAGAGATAGCTTTAATCTCTGGGACAGGATGAGTTCACCAAAAGTGTAGATGGGGCATTCCCAGGTGATGGAGTGGTAAAGAATCCACCTGTCAATCAGGAGACACAAGAGATGTGGGTTTGATCGTTGGGTTGGGAAGATCCCCTGAAGAAGGTAATGGCTACACATTCCAGTATTCTTGCCTGGAGAATCCCAAGAACAGAGGCCCCTGGTGGGCTACAGTCCATGGAGTTGCAGAGTCAGACATGATTGAGCAACTGAGCGTGCACAGGCATGCGATTGTGGACAGAGTTAATTAAAGTTTCCTAGGACATCTAAGACTTGGGAATTACAAAGATGGAGGATTTAGGTAAGGAGATCCAAAAGGACCAACCAAGAAAAACATCATAAAGGGTAGGAGGGCATGATACCCAGAAAGTGAAGTTTAAAAAGTCAAACTAAAAAAAAAAAAATGTCAAATAAAATGGGATTCTAAAAAACTGGTGTTGTGGGCTGAATTGTGAGGCTACAATTTGTATGTCAAAGTCTTAATCCTCAGTACCTCAGAGGATTGGAGATAGGGTGTTTAAGAGGTAATTAAGTTAAAATGAGTTCATTAGATAAATACTTAACTGACTAGAACTGGTGTGTTTAGTAGAGGGGGAAATTAGGACACAGACATTTGCCAAGGGAAAAACCACCTGAAGACACAGGAAAAAAAATGACCATCTACAAGCCAAGGAGAGAAGCCTCAGGAGAAGCAACCTGGCCAATACTCTAACCTCAAGCTTCTAGCTTTCAGAATTATGAGAAAATAATTTATGCTATTTAAGGCTCTAGTGTGTGGAACTTTGTTGTGACAGCCCAAGCCAACTAACAAAATTGTCCACTGTATTTGGGATATGGAGGTCATTGGTGATGTTGAAAGAAACAGTGTCAGTAGATAATTGGACACCAAAGCCTATCTATCCATTAGGTGGATTAGAAAGAGGTTTTTAAGATTGAATTGTAGCATTTGATGCTACTTCCAACAGCCCAATTGTTGAATAAGCTACTTAGAGAGGAGGTAAATTTCTGATTAAGGGAAGAGTTTGCACAATTAATTATGTCTTAATTCATTATTTTATTTTAAAATTCTTTTTCATTGTTAGCACAGTTATGGAAAAAAGCTTTAAAATATCCAGGAGATGTTCTTATTATATTTGTCTTTTTTTTCCCACAAAAAATGAAAACTGTGAGGAAGTATACAAGATATTCTATTTACTCAAATGTTCTGGTTAGTTGGTTTCTCATTAATTCATTAGCTTTATTGAAGTATAACTGGCAAATAAAATTATAAGAGATTTAAGCATGGAATGTGATGATTTGATATAGGTATACATTCTGAGAAGATTCCCCTCACCAAATTAATGAACAAATTCATCATCTTACATATTTACCCTACCTTCCTTCCCTTTTTGTAAGAACATTTAAGTTTTACTCTCTTAATAAATTTAAGTATATAATACAGTGTTTACAACTACAGTCACCATGGTATACATTAGATACTCAGAATATATTCATGTTGCAACTGAAAAATTTTACCCTTTTAATCCTATTTAACCAGCCCTCAGGCCCTGGCAACCAGAGAAAGACAAATATTGCATGGTATCACATGTGAAAATCTTAAAAAATATAATCAAACTCACTGATTAATTATTTTATCTTACATGGAAAACAGGAGAAGTTACAAAATCATCTTATGAACCAGTGGTGTAACTTCATGCTGGCTTTTTTTCAGGTTTGATAAGGCTGGTTGGTTCCTAATTCACCTTATGCTTTCCAGAATTCAAGGGTTCAAAAGAGAATCTCACTGATGTAATTCTTTTTTAAAACATGAGCTCAAAAACACAGTCTATCTTGATATGTTGAGTAACAAATTAGAATCAGAACAACTTTCAGTTGATTTGTTCATTCTAATAAACCACATTTATTGATGCCAAATTAGTTAGTAGCAGGAGAGGAGATCTGCACTCCCCTTTTGGTTTGGTTTCCTGGGGTTCATCTCTGTGAAATGCAAGGAAGGTCTCTGGAGGTGTGGAATAATGACACTGTTCACTACCATGATTAATCCTTTTCAGAGGACTTCTGGAATCAATCTCTTTCTCAATGTTGTCCAACTTATTACCATATCACTCTACTCCTAGTCAAAGTTATGATTATGAAAATAACAACTCCAAAATTTTAAACAGTACTTTACATTTTAAATAGTACTTTACACATTCACAAATATTATACAGAGAACACTTTAAAAAGATAGAATAAGTATGGACTCTACTGGATATTCGGAATAAGGAACTGAAGTCTGAAATCAGGAGGTATTTCAAATGTGCTTACCTCTGAATTTTATTCCTTTGAAACCTATGAGAGTGCTTTTCTAGCTCTCTAGTATGCTCTGTTTCTATACCTAGAAATAGTGTTCTTTGATGTCATCTCAAATTCACTTTTATGTTAGGACATTTTATACTCCTTTCAGGATTGGAATATTATCATGGTCTTATTGGTTGTGTTCCACCCCCTAATTCACATGTTGAGACCTATCCTCTAAGGTGAAAGGTATTTGGAGATGAGGTCATTGGGAGGTAATTAGTTCATGAGGGTGGAGCCCTCATGAATCATATTAGTATCCCTATAAAAGTGTCCCTAGGAAGCTCCCTTACCGTTTTACCATATGAAGTTATAATGAAAAGAGAGTCATCTAGAAATGGGGTCTCACCAGACACAGAATCTTCCAGACCCATGATCTTGGACTTCCCAGGAACAAGAACTGCAAGAAATAAATTTCTGTTGTCTATAAGCCTCCTATTTTATTATTTTTTGTACAGCAGCCCAAAACAGGTATAAGATGAGTATAGTTAGAAAATTTGAGGACTCACAGGATTGTTATACGCTTGACAGTGGCAGTTTGTTAGGGAGGGTATCTATAGATATAAGCAATATCTCGGTAGGTAGATGCTATGAATTGAATGTTTATGACCCCCAAATTCATATGTTGAAGCCTAGATTCCTAATGTATTGATATTTGGAAATGGAGATTTGGGGAGGTCATTAGGTAATAAAGATGGAACTCTAATGAGTAGTATTAGTGACATTATAAGAAGACACAAGAGAGATGGTCTCTCTGTCATGTGAGGACACAGCACGAAAAAGCCATCTACAATTCTACAAACCACAAAGAGGGTCTTTACCAGAATCCTACCATAGTGGCACCCAGATCTCAGACTTTCAAGTTTACATAATTGTGAGAAGTAAATGTTTGTTGTTTATATCACCCAGGCTATGACATATTTTTATAGCAGCTGGGACTGACTGAGAGAGTAGATGTCTGTGGTACCCAGTATCACTTGAGGCTGACTGGCCCATGATTTAAAGATCTATTATGTCACCCAAAAAGACTTTGGCCCTCTGAACTGGGAATGCAAGTTGAACACACAGGCCAGTGCTTCTATTTTTGCTACTAAACCTAGCCCCCAATATTTTGTTATAGAATATGAATTATTATGGCATAGATAAAGGTTGAACCAAGAGGGTTCAACCACAAACACTGTTGTAATTCAGAAGGTCCAAGAGGACCCATAACTTATGTCAATGTTATCATATTTGACTCCTTGGAGTTGGACTTGAGATATTATACCACCTATTTGAATGATTCATGGCCTCTATAAAATAGTCTTTAAAATGTCTAAACCTGACTCACCTCTGGAATCCCATGGAGATCACAGCTATAAGATGTATGAGAGTAGGAATGTTCACATGTCATTAAAATCTTTCATTTTTAGAAGAGGTTACTGCTCAAAACAAGAACCATTATCACTACCTTCGGCAATCCTTCTGTGAGTAATTATATTCTTTCCCTTCTTTTCCAGACAGAGGTGACATTAACACTGAGAGTAATGAATTAAAAGCATACTTTTTGTTCAGTGTCATCTTTATGGTAGAAACAGAAGGACTTACAAACACATAGTTTTGGCATCAAAAATTTAAAATTCAACTCAGCTAATTAACAATTTAATATCTATTTATAAATTATGTATTTAAACTAAGCCTTAGTTTTCTCAGCTACAAAGTGAGGACAATATTGAGTCCACAGATTTTATGAGTATGAAATTTTGGTATAATATTTTGGTTTTTTGCTCCCTCACTTCTCTTGGAGTCTATAGCTATTCTCCTCTTATTAGATTTCCTCAAAAAGTTATCTCAGTCTAACCACAAGCATTACAAGGATGCCAATTTGAATTTATGCTTGCAACCAGAGCCAGTCTCAAAATCAGTCACAGAGGGAGGATACTGAAATAAATTATCCAGTGAAAATTAGGTTTATTCTAGAACCGCCCTGCTCTAGGCTCACTCTTCACATTGCCTATGTACCATGTGCTTGACAGGAGATAATGAAATCGGCCTCTAATGCTATAGAATAGTTTGCAAAGTTTTTTTTTTTACTTGTGTTTCTCAGATTCACAAAATATGCTTGAGAAGTCTCTGAATTAAGGCAAATATTACTACTCTCTCCACTTTAGATAACTAAACTCTCAGGCTCAGAGGGTCAAGGTATCTGGCCAAGTGCTGGAAACAAACTCCAAATTCAGGTCTAGCTGATAGTCAGGCTTAATTTTCTTCCTTTTTGCTGAGTTGCCTTAGAGGCAGTTAAATCCCCTAAGGCTTCTTTTTTCAGCATAAATTGCCCTTTCTCTCATGCAGATTTTGTGCAGGAAAATGTTGAGCCTAAGTGGAAAATTTCATGTGTATCCTTCCTTTCACTGATTCATGGACATGAGTTTGGATAAACTCTAAGAGTTTGTGATGGACAGGAAGGTCTCATGTGCTGCAGTTCATGGGGTCGCAGAGTCAGACATGACTGAAGGATTGAACTGAACTGAACTGAACTGATCCTTCCTAAATTTTATCTTGATTATTTTGAACACCATTGTAGTCTTGGATGCCTTTGATTCTTGTGTCCAAAATATTGTCTATCCATCCCAGCATTTTGTCATCTACAGATTTGACAAGCTTGTCTACTATGTCTTCAACTACTCACGGAAAGTGTTATCCAAAAGTACTAATACATGGGCAAGATCCTGTAACATGTCATTTAACCATGCTATCTTACAACATGTATTTCATCTCCAGCTCTACCAAACCTTCTGTGCTATGGGGTGAATGAACTTAGAAGTGGACTGTCCCTGGGTCAGCCTTGAGATGACTGCAACTAGGGACAACAACTTGATTTCAGCCTCATTAGAAACTTGACCTAAAGGTACCCAGGAAAGCCATCCTGGGATTCCTGATCCATAGAAACTTTGAGATAATATATGTTTAGTGCTTTAAATCATAAGTTATGGATAAATGCTGTACTGTAATAAATAACTGATAGATTATCTCTCTTCTCTTACTCTCCCTACTGTAATCGCTTCCTAAAAAGTCTCCCCATGCACAGGCTCCCCCTATATATCCTTCATACACTGTCAGAATTATTTTGGCACAGGTTAAATTATGTTATTTTCTAACTTAAAAACATTTTAATAATTCCCAATTGTATCTTGGTTAAAGTCCAGATTTTTTATTAATAAATGGTATGCAGGTCAGGAAGCAACAGTTAGAACTGGACATGGAACAACAGACTGGTTTCAAATAGGAAAAGGAGTATTTCAAGGCTGTATATTGTCACCCTGCTTATTTAACTTATATGCAGAGTACATCATGAGAAACGCCGGACTGGAAGAAGCACAAGCTGGAATCAAGATTGCCGGGAGAAATATCAATAACCTCAGATATGCAAATGACATCACCCTATGGCAGAAAGTGAAGAGGAACTAAAAAGCCTCTTGATGAAAGTGAATGAGGAGAGTGAAAAAGTTGGCTTAAAGTTTAACATTTAGAAAATGAAGATCATGGCATCCATTCCCATCACTTCATGGGAAACAGTGGAAACAGTGTCAGACTTTGTTTTTTGGGCTCCAAAATCACTGCAGATGGTGATTGCAGCCATGAAATTAAAAGACGCTTACTCCTTGGAAGAAAAGTTATAACCAACCTAGATAGCATATTCAAAAGCAGAGATATTACTTTGTCAACTAAGGTCCATCTAGTCAAGGCTATGGTTTTTCCTGTGGTCATGTATGGATGTGAGAGTTGGACTGTAAAGAAGGCTGAGCACTGAAGAATTAATGCTTTTGAACTGTGGTGTTGGAGAAGACTCTTGAGAGTCATTTGACTGCAAGGAGATCCAACCAGTCCATTCTGAAGGAGATCAGTCCTGGGATTTCTTTGGAAGGAATGATGCTAAAGCTGAAACTCCAGTACTTTGGCCACCTCATGCGAAGAGTTGACTCACTGGAAAAGACTGTGATGCTGGGAGGGATTGGAGGCCTGAGGAGAAGGGGACGACAGAGGATGAGATGGCTGGATGGCATCACTGACTCGATGGACGTGCGTTTGAGTGGACTCTGAGAGTTGGTGATGGACAGGGAGGCCTGGCGTGCTGTGATTCATGGGGTCGCAAAGAATAGGACACGACAGAGCGACTGAACTGAACTTCAGAACCCACTATCAATTCACTTTTCTGGTATTATCTTCTATTATGCCACCCTACTATGATCCAGCCAAACCAAAACAGCATCTCATATTTTCTATTGCACAGTATATTCTCAGTTGGAGATGTTAATATCCATCTTTACCTCCCAACAAATTCTTGATCTTTCAAGGAAAATCTTAAATGCTAGCTTTTTTTGACAAGTGGGCCACAATTAACTCTGATGAAAATGATTTTTCTTTGTCTTCTGTTTCCTTACCCATTAATTATATCTCAACCACAGCATCCATTTTAGTTCATTTGTATTACAGACTAAGATATCTATATGTTTTTGTCTATTTGAATAAACTCCCTGAAGAGACAAACTCTGTATTACTCATCTTTTTATCTCTGTATTCTCAATAGGGTATTTTGCTCATGGTAGGTGTTCACCAGTAGGTTGACTCAATTAATTCAAAACTTATCTGGGGAATAGATTTTTGTACCCATGGTCTATTCTTTGCTCTCAGAAATAAAATAACACTCCATTGCTCATTCACTTTATACCTAAATTTGAGCTCCTTAACATACTACTAATCATAAGATTTACATTCCCATGCCACTCAGCCTAGACATTAAGAAAGGTCAAATGACAAGAGGAGAGGAACGTAGATCAAAAAAGTGGAAGAAAAATCACAAGAAAGAATGAATTTTTTTTTTCATTAGTTCCTTCTCTCAACATGTAGTATGGGAAGTCAAAGGGAAAGACTTAATGTAAAATAGACCTGGATACAAATATTAGGCTCAAGCCTTTTAACCTAAAGTCCCTTGGCCTCAATTTCTTTTAGTGGTAAAAGGAAAGCAATAAGAATACCTGGCATGTAAGTTTGTAAAGGGAGATGAGATAACCTGGTTAAGACATTCCACAATCATGGGTATTCTTTCACTTTACTTCACCTGCATGGTACTAGAACTTCATTTCCAATTGCTTCAGATTTTGCTCAACAAAAACCAGAAGAGTTAAAGAAATAGGCAAAAGGTAAATGAGGAGGAAAAATAATCTGTCAGGGAAAATGAGGAAGGGAGGAGGCAAAGGCCAGAGAAAAAGAAAGAAAGAAAGACAATAATGTATTCACAAATTTGTAGGGTTATTTATTTATTGTACATTCCCCAGCTGAGACGGAGACTCTCATAATATGGAGAGTCATTCCAGATGCAATTACATGCAGAGAAGTTGTGCTGGTAGAGAACATGAACCAGCAGGAAACCTTTGCATTACCTGTTAAAGTTTCATAAAACCCACTACTGCTATTTTTTAGAAACCTGGAGTAGTGGGTTTAATACGCCAGGTAATTCCCTTGATCTCATGGAGACTTTAAATCAATGCAGGCCATATCATACAGCTGCTTTACTGTAATTTTCAAGAAAATATCCCAAACTTCATATTTGTAGGGGGTCCCGGAGGAATATCACAAATTACTTTCCCCTTACAAAGACTTCGCTCAGTGCCCTGAGGCTGCACAGTTCTAAGGAAAGTGAACTGGCAGTGTTTGGTGCCAAGTTTGAGGCATATAAAGTAAGAACTGACTATAGCTATTGCTGGAGGTTCTCCAAAATGTCCTGTTCCATCGTCTATAGTGCACATCATGGTGTGGTACTGAATTATTGCTCTTTTTCACTATAACATCAGATTTTTTTTTCACTGTAAAATGAACTATTCTGTCTAAATGACACACTCTATCTAAAATGGAAACTCAGAGAAATATGTTATTTGAAGAATCATAAAATTGACATTTTTTTAAAAACTCATTTCTCCGGCTAAAAGCCCCAAATCTTCAAAATGATCATGGGAAAAAATATTATATCCCATAAATAAAATAGCATGCTTACCTCTTTGGGGGATGACAAGATTAAACAACTTATAAACCAGAAGTGGATATTTCATAGAGACTTTCATAAAGGAGCTATAGCTTTTAATGTAAAATCCATTATATTTCATTAAGAGACACTATAAAAATCAGTGCTATCTTCTTTCTAAAAACTCAAGAGCAGTCCAGCAATTTCCCAGGCATCTGCATCTCACTGACACCTCCCAAACTCTTACTAGCAAGAGGAGGTAGTCTGAGATGAACCAATCAGAGGAAAACCAAGGAGTTCTCAGATCCAAAGAGAAGCTCGTTTAATGAATGACTGAAGGACTATTCTAAGACAGACAGCAGAAGAACACTGGCATAACAGGAGAAGCAAATAGCTTTTTCAGAATAAGCAACTATTCTTTTTGATTTTCTATATACTAGCCTTACTCACAAGGAAACTAGTCAAGTTTCCTGAACTTAGGTTCTCAATAATTTCTATTTCTAATTCATATCCTTTCCTTCTAGGATTGAAATGAAGATCTTATAATAGGACTGATACTCAGAGTTACATTTATATACCACAGAGGCATGAGTGTCATTAAAACGTTAAGATGCTTTTTTAGTGTTTGATAAAGACTCCTACACTGAGCCCCTAGACTTCTCTCATCACTATAGCCACTGAAGCCCCATGCCCAAGAACCCCTGAATCTTCCCACATAACAACCTAAAGGTTACTATCTGGCATCACAATGAGATGTGCCCCAGAAAACTGCTTCTCCACCCAATAACTAGTATTCTTTCTGATTGACTGGCTCTAGTAGCTAAACATATTCAACATTTTTTGCTGTTCTTATTTAGTCATCAAGTCATGTCTGACTCTTTTGCAACACTATGGACTGTAGCCCTTCAGGCCCTCTGTCCATGGGATTTCCCGGGCAAGAATACTGGCATGTGTTGTCATTTCCTACTCCAAAAGATCTTTCCAACAGGGATCAAACTTGCATCTCCTGCATTGGCAGGCAGATTCTTTACCACTGAGCCACCAGGGAAGTCCAAGTTCAATATTAGCCCTGTTTAAAAAATAAAAAAGACAATGGAGATAAGTTAAGTGGGTGGGTATAATACAATAGGAGGTGATAGGAAATGTGGAAAACTGGAAAGTATGTACCCATTTAAAAAAAAAAAAAAGTAGCTGCTCTGTCATGTGAGGAAGTAGGCCAAGAAAGCTTAATATTCTGAAATTTCAAAAGAAGCCAGAAATCTTGATTCTAATGAGGAAGCTCATGACTTCTTAATACTTGCAATGAAGAGTGCCTTTTGCAAAATAATGTGTGTCAAATCAAATCCATGGACCACAAGTTTGTGACCTCTGCTTTAGGGATCATGGAGTTTTTGTGACCTTGTCAGAGCTCCTTCATCTGTCATACTTGAAGCAAATCTAGGGGGAAATCTGGCACTCTCAATTATATAACTAAAAGTAATTTCAAATTGTAACTCTGAAATAACTCGGTAAAAATGATAATTATGTCAAAACTTCTCTTTTTTTTATTGTATGTTAAGTCTTGCCAAATGCATTCAAGTACATTGTCTTAGATTTTCCTCATAAATCAGGTAACTATTTTTACATACTTTTTACAGCTAAGGAAAATGGATCCAGAAGGACTAAGGAAACTGCTTTAACATCACCAAAATGTACGGTAGCACTGGGTTTTAAGCACCAGTGGATCTGTGTCTCCAACACCTTCTTTAAATAGTCTATGCTGCTCTCAGCTTCACTGATATCCCAGGCATAATCTCAGGCCATCACCCCAGAATAAATCACTTTTTGGATGTATGTTTCACATTTATTTGAAATTATCTTTGATACATCTAAATAACTTCTTAAAGGCAAACTATGTTTTGGGGATGGACTAAATTACTGTTTCCAATTCTTTATAAAATTATACATCAAACTCTTGATCATGTGACTTTGCAAGCCCTCTTTGTCATCTTTCCCTAACAGATTGATATCAAACTTAGTCAAGAGAATTTCTTTGGCAAATGGATGAGGGCAGAAGGCACACTGTACCAATTTGAGGGCTTAAGAGGCATCATGTGTTTCTACTTTTTCTCCTGCCCCTGTGATCAGCTCATTTCCCAGTTCTCTTCTGCTCCTGATTTAGCCACAGAAGGAAATAAGTGAAGCAGACCCAGATTTGACCTGCCGCCTAGGGCTAAGCCCAGCCTAACTCAGCAAAGATCAGCAGAACTGTACATGACTCATAGGTCCATAAGTGAGAAAAATACAAATTTTTTGATATAAGCTACTGAGATTTTGGGAGCAGCAATATCTGACTGCTTTACCATTGTAACCATCCTTAGGAAAATAATCATTTTCATGCTTATGCCTTTTAAAATCTATCTGAACAATAAAGAGAATTCTATAAATAGAGGTTAAAGCATCTGCCTACAATGCGCGAGACCGGGGTTTGATCCCTGGGTCGGGAAGATCTCTTGGAGAAGGAAATGGCAACCCACTCCAGTATTCTTGCCTGGAGAATCCCATGGACTGAGAAGCCTAGTAGGTTACAGTCCATGGGGTCGCAAAGAGTCGGACACGACTGAGCGACTTCACCTCACTTCATAAATAGCTCAATAATAATAAAAGGAGAATATAAGCTTTTGGAGAATGGTGTTCTTATATCTTCTAAACTAGTATTCCTATAGAAAATTAAGGAAGGTTCTAAGCAAAGAAAATAGAAAAGAAAACTCCATGTATTAATAGAGAGATAATAAATTTGAGATATCAGGTGATTAATGCCTTATAAAACATTTTTATTGATCCTTGTTCAGATCAATCATTATTAAAGAAATACTTTTGTTAACTGTTCTATTTGGAAAAAGCAAACAGAAAAACAAAACAAGGGAATAACAACAACAACAAAATCCTTTGTTTTCTTTATTGGTTGAATTATTTCACCTGCAATTGATTGAAACCACTTTTCCCCCTCTTTTACTTCTTTCAGATTCTTTGAACTAGGATGAAAATCATGACTGAAAAAAAAAATCATCATAGTTGTTTTTAACCCAGGTTATGCTTTTGAATCACCTAGGAAGCTTTTTATGAAACACAAATACCCAGAACTTTCTCCTAGAAATTCTGATTTAATTGGCCTAAGTAGGGCTGGGACAAAGGTACATTGTGACACCTCTCCCCAGGTGATTCTAACAGGAAACCAGGGTTGAAAACTACTGTCTTTACAGGAGACAGATTGCCAATTTTTTAAAAAAGTTAATAAAAATATCTTTACAATAAGAGACAACATATTAAAGAATGCTTAGAACTAAAAAAAAAAGTCCCAGGAAATCATCTTGGCAAATAAAATGAAAAGTTGAGTATGTCACCTTTTTCAATTAACACCTTCTTTGAAGTAAACTACCAACTGAGTAATGAACACATCTCACCCATTCCAGCTAGGAGAGAGCTGATCCTGGCAGCTGGAAGGGCAACATCACTCGTATTTCTCATTCTCAATCATTGACTCAAAATAGGAGATGGATTGTCTTTAATTGAAATGTCTTGATAATAATTGAGTCCCTAATTATCAGTAAACTACAGAAAACAATGGGATTTTAAGTCTTGCTTTGCATACATAGTATATTTTCTGGCTTTTGGAATATGGCCAGGTCATTACTCTTTGTGTTCAAAATATATGTTCTATCTATTAAAAGCTCAGAGAGTCACAACAGCATTCTTGATCCACCCATTTTAAAAGGTTCCACTGAGCTCAGTTAAAACATATGAGTAGAGGATAGGGGGTTGTCAATAAATGAGATCTGCTATAAAATCTAAGCACTTGTCACCAATTTTTGCAGATTCTCAAAGGAGAGAAATACATATAATGCTGCACATTTACTGATTATAATTTAGGAGAGTTGGAGCTGAAAGATGTGATTTGCAGGCTGAAAGTTAAGAGCTAAGCTTACTCCAGAAATCAGTTTGTTCACATGCTTCTCCCCCTCTCTTATTTCCTAAATTCAGTAACTAAATTTTAAGGATTCTCTCTCTCTCTCTCAGAACTGTTATTCATGTCCTTCATTTCACAGTCTTCCTACAACTGGCAGTATTAAACCCCTAACATCTCTGCCACCATGCCAGTCCATTTTGTACACTGCCTCTAGGGTTAGCTTTGTAAACACAAATCTGACATAGTACTGTTATCATACAAATGTTTTGGTTCCTTATATCAAATAATATCAATTCTAAAATCACAGCTTTTGCATATATGGTAATATACCATATAATCTGGGCCCAAATGAATTTCCAATATAACTCTTTCTATTCCATGCAACCTACAGTTATCATATCATAGCCAGCTTCATGATCAACTTCAGTATTCACCCAGGGTCCTATCCTCAGAAAGACTTCTTTGGTTAATGCTCTGTTGTTGCTTTCTTGAAATTCCTAATAATCCTCCTTTTGAACATCTGTTTTATAAGTGAAGTCTAATGGAACAACGGAACATGTGCATGAACAGAGCAGGTATACACACTGCATGTCCACAGTTCTTTAATGCTGTTGCCACAAATAGCATCTGTGATGCCCCAATGAACACAGAATTCCAGAGAACCCACAATGTGTGGCATTTCTGCAGGATTAAAGCAAACACGAAGTATGTGCGTTACAACTTAAACTAAGTAAGTAGGTTTATGATAGCCTTGAGAGTCCACACTTTGCTTGAATAAGAACTCACTTTAAATGCAAAAAAGAAGGCAATGGCATTTTTAAAAGCACAAAGAACTAAGAAATCCTATCATATCCTTTCTTTTCCTTGTTACTTCCCTATACTAACCAGCTAACTACTAAATATAAACATGTAGAAAGAATATAGCAAAACCTATAGTTTTTAGCCTTTTTAACTGCTCATTAAGTAGAAGGTTGAGAGTAGTGATAAAATGTGCATAGATCAAGATGTAAAATAGCTGATTTAGTTTTCTGTGGCATTTCCATTGTCGTGATAGAACAAAATATATATGCATGTGTTTTCTTTAAAAGAAGTGTGTCATTTTGGTGATTCCACATATGAGTTAAATATTTGCATTTAAAACTGATATAAAACTATTATTGTGCAATAAGGGCATCCCTGGTGGCTCAATGGTAAAGAATCTGCCTGCCAATACAGGAAATGTGGGTTCGATCCCTGGGTTGAGAAGATCCCCTGGAGAAGGAAATGGCAACCCACTCCAGTATTCTTGCCTGGGAAATTCCATGGACAGAGAAGCCTGGCAGGCTACAGTCCATGAGGTCACAAAAAAGTCAGACACAAGTTAACAACTAAATAACAGCAACAATTGTGCAATATAAAGGTGAATGGAAAAATTCATTATAATAGTTAAAATTTAATTTTCTTTTTTTGCTTAAGAAAAAAAAAAAAAACCATGACAAGTCAAGAGAAAGACTAGAAGAAACCTTTAATAGCATTTTTTACTGCTTTTTTTAAATCAAACAATCCCACATTTTTCATTTTGCAACTGAGCTTTGAAAAGTTGCATCACTTAACTTCCACTCTTTCTTCAAATACTTTCATAGCACATGCAATTCTTCTGCCTAAGCGTTCTTCTCCTTCTAAACCTGAGAATTACTACCCATCCTTCATAACCCAACATGAATGTCACCTTCTCTGTGACAATTGTCCTAAAGTCTCTAGGACAAAGTTGGGTACTGCTTTCATACTATTAACTGTGATGCCTTTAAGGCAGGGTCTGGGCACTATTGCAATAACTAGCACATATGTAGGCATTCAGTAAAAAATCACTGAATGAAATGACAGTCAAGGAATTAAGTAGTAAAGGGCTTTTTATTCTATGATTTGTCCTAGACTCCTACACTCTTCTAGAGATGGCACTGCTTTTGTCACAGGCTCACACTGGTTGTCTAATGAAAGTACTTGTAAGTTAAAGCAGTTTTCTGCTTACTGAGTCAAGACCCCCTTATCTTTTCCTTTCAAGATGAGAGCTTAACTGGTACAGCCAAAGGTGATCTATTTCCAGCCATTAAACAATGTTAATTTCATGGGCTAAAGAGACAAGAAGCTTATGCAAATGAAAATGATTTTTGCCGGCACACGGTTTATTAATATGAATAGGTTAGCAATTCATGATCCATAGCCTTCCCCAATAGGTATGATTCAGAAGGTCAAGGTTATTTTTTTTTTTTCTTGAAGAGACCCATATTTAATATGTAGATCACTTTTCAGAGGTAGGCTCAGAACCACTCACATTCCAAATGGCCTCTTCTACTGTACAAAAATCAATGAACTGCAGAGCAAATGTGAAAAGGAAAACTGAATTTCTCTGTGAAATCCCACAGAATTCAGAACAGGCACAAAGATATGACTTACTGAACTTGATCCAACACTTTAACCCATTCAAGTACATGTCAAATATATCTTTTATAAAGTAGAACACTTCTGGAATGGAAATGTAATTTTTCATGGTGAAGGGTGCTGATAGTATTTCTTGTGCTCATGAAAAACTTTAATAGTTTCCATGCATCATTAGTACACATAGGTTATGGATCTTTCATGTTAATATCTGGGCAGAATATAATATGAAATATATTCATGGAGAACAAAATGAAAGATCACTTAGCTAAAGTAGATATTTATCATGTCTAGATATACTCATCCTTCTTTGTTTGAAAGCCATTTTTCTTAGAGAGAATACTCTTAATCAAGTGGCCCCTGAAATGCCAGTTTTGTATTGTTTCTGTTAACAGCTGGGTGGAGCAGATTTTCTTTGTTCTAATCTGATGCTCCTTGAAATTAAAACATAAATGTATAAAATACTGGTTAAGGTACATTTTGAAAACTGCAAAGATTTTTTTTTAACAATAAATGCCTGTAAGTATGTATTGTACATATGGAGATCTACTTTCCTTTTGAACTCAGCCTATCAGACAGATATTTTCAGAAATCAAGATTACCAGTCTAGAACCCAAATATGAGAGTAGGAAGAGAAAAAAAAGCATAAATGATTTAGTCTATTTTTTTTAGCTTTGCTGGAATCTTTGTCTACCAGTAATAAAACGATACCAGGTCAAGTAAGGAAATGTAGATTTGGAAAACTCAGCAGTAGCCACAGACTGGAAAAGATCAGTTTTGATTCCAATCCCAAAGAAGGGCAACACCAAAGGATGTTCAAATTACTGTACAGTTGAACTCATTTCACATACTAGCAAGGTTATGCTCAAAATCTTTAAAGCTAGGTTTTACCAGTAGGTGAATCAAGAACTTACAGATATACAACTTGGGTTTTGAAGAGGCAGAGGAACTGGAGATCAAATTGCCAACAATTGTTGGATTATAGAGAAAGCAAGGGAATTCCAGGAAAATATCTACATCTGTGTCGTTGACTACACTAAAGCCTTTGACTGTGTAGATCACAACAAACTGTGGAAAATTCTTAAAGAGATGGGAAAAAAGGACCACCTTACCTGTCTCCTGAGAAACCTATATGTGGGTCAAGAAGCAACAGTTAGAACAGGACATGGAACAATGGACTGTTTCAAAATTGGGAAAGGAGTATGTCAAGGTTGTATAGTGTCGCACTACTTATTTTCCTTATATGCAGAGTACATCATGTGAAACGCCAGGCTGGATGACTCACAAAGTGGAATCAAGACTTCTGGGAGAAATATCAACAACTTCAGATATGCAGATGACACCATCCTAATGGTAGAAAGTGAAGAGGAACTAAAGACTTTACCTCTTGATAAGAGTGAAAGAAGAGAGTGAAAAAGCTGGTTTGACATTCAACACTATAAAAACTAAGATCATCGCATCCTGTACCATCATATAATAACAAATAGAAGGGGGAAAAAGTGGAAGCCATAACAGATTTATTTTCTTGGCCTTCAAAATCACTGTGGATGGTGATCATGAAATTAAAAGATGCTTGCTCCCTGGAAGGAAAGCTATGACAAAGCTAGACAGCATATTAGAAAGCAGAGACATAACTTTGTGAACAAAGGTCCATATAGCCAAGTGTCAGTCGCTCAGTCATATCCAACTCTTTGCAACCCCATGACTTTAGCCCCTCAGGCTCCTCTGTCCATGGGATTCTCCAGGCAAGAATACTGGAGTGAGTTGCCATTCCATTCTCCAGGGGAACTTCCCGACCCAGGGATCAAACCTGGGCCTCCCACATTATAGGCAGTTTCTTTACTGTCTAAGCCATAGGGAATCTCTCATCTAGCCAAAGCTATGGCTTTCCAGTAGTCATGAATGGATATGAGAGTTGAACAATAAATAAGTTTGAGTACTGAAGAATTGCTTTTGAATAGTAGTACTGGAAAAGACTTTTGAGAGTCACTAGGACTGCAAGAGATCAAATCAGTCAATCCTAAAGGAAATCAATCCTGAATATTCATTGGAAGGACTGATGCTGAAGGTGAAGCTCCAATACCTCAATCACCTGATGTGAAGAGCCAACTCATTGGAAAAGATCTTGATGCTGAGATTCAAAGGAAAAGGGGAAAGGGGAGGCAGAGGATAAAATTGACTATGAAATAGGATCACTGACTTAATAGATATGAACTTGAGCAAACTCCAGGAGATAGTGGAGGACAGAGGATGCTAATGGGCTGTGGTCCATGGGGTCACAAAGAGTCAGACACAACTTAGTGATGAACAAGAAAATGTAAATGACCAAAATACAAACAAGAAGCACACCTGTTCAATTACAGAATCCTACCAATTCTCCTTTCAAGATAGATTTTTAAAATCTGTTAAACATCTTACTATCTCTATTTCCAAAAACATAATGAAGGACAACAAAGAATCGGATTCCTTAAAAATCTCCTTAAAAGATAAGTTACAACTGAGTCCACAGAGATACCAAGGATTATAAGAGACTACTATGAACAACTGTATGCCAATAAAATGGACAACCTGGAGGAAATGGACAAATTCTTATAAAAGTAGTCTCCCAAGACTGAGCCAGAAAGAAATAGAACATATGAACAGATCAATCACAATCACTGAAATTGAAACTGTTATTTAAAAAAACAAAACAAAACAAAACAAAAACCTCCCAACAAAGTCCAGAAGTGACAGATTCACAGGCAAATTCTATCAAACATTGAGAGAAGAGTTAAAAGTTATTCTTCTGAAACTGTCCCAGAAAACCACAGGGGAAGGAAAACATCCAAACTCATTCTATGAGGCCACCATCACCCTGATACCCAAATAAGCAAAGATATTACAAAAAAAAAGGAAAGAAAAATACATGCCAAGATCACTGATAAACATAGATTAAAAAACAATCCTCAACAAAATACTAGTAATCCAAATCCAACAATACACTTAAAAGATCATACGCAATGATCAAGTGGAATTCATCCCGGGGATGCAAGGATTTTTCAGTATCTGCAAGTCAATCAGTGTGATACACCTCATCAACAAATTGAAGAATAAAAACCATATTATCAATTCAATAGATGCAGAAAAAGCTTTTGACAAAATTCACATCCATTTATGATAAAAACTCTCCAGAAAATGGGCATAAAGGGAACAAAGTTCAACATAATAAATGCTATTTATGACAAACCTACAGCTAACATCACACTCAACAGTGAAAACCCGAAAACAATTCCTCTAAGATCAGGAACAAAACAAGAATGTCCACACTCACCACTTTTATTCAACATTGTTTTAGAAGTCCTATATACAGCAATCAGAGAAGAAAAACAGATAAAGGGAAATCAAATTGTAAAAGAAGAAATTAAACTGTCACTATTTGCAGATGACATGATACTATAAATAGAAGATCCCAAAGATATTACCAGAAAACTATTAGATCTCATCAATAAATTTGGTAAAGTTGCAGGTTACAAAATTAATACACAGAAATCTGTTGCTTTTCTATACACTAACAATGAAAGATCAGAAAGAGAAATTCATGAAACAATTCCATTTAACATTGAATCAAAAAGAATAAAACACCAGGAATAAGTCTACCTAACAAAAGACCTATACTCCAAAAACTATAAGGTGCTGATGAAAGAAATCAAAGAGGAAACAAGCAACAGGGAAGATTTTTGTGGACTGGAATAATCAATATTTCAAAATGCTACACTACCCAAGGCGATCTAAAGATTCAATGCAATCCTTATCAGATCACAATGGTATTTTTCACAGATGTGAAACAAAAAAGTCTAAAAATTTATATGGAGACAGAAAAGATCCTAAATAGCTAAAACAATCTTGATGAAGAAAAATAAAGCTGGAGGAATCAGGCTCTCTGACTTCAGACTATACTATAAAGCTACAGTCACCAAAGGGGTATAGTACTGACACAAAAATAGATCAATGGGACAGGATAGAAAACCCAGAAATAAACCCATGCATCTATGGTCAATTAATTTGTGACAAAGAAGGCAAGACTACACAATGTTGGAAAGAGGGTCTCTAAAACAAACAGTGCAGGAGAAACTGGATATATAAAAAATAAAATAAGGTTATAGCATTCTTTAACACCATACACAAAAATAAATCAAAATGAATTACAAACCTAAATGTGAGACTGGACACTATTAAAAAAAAAAAAAAAAAAAACTCCAAGAGGCGATCATGTCACTGTGACATAAATCACGGCAATATATTTTTCAATCCATCTCCCAGAATAATGAAAATAAAAGCAAACATAAACAAATGGAGCCTACTTAAATTCCAAAGCTTTTGCATAGCAAAGGAATCAATAAACAAAATGAAAAGACAGCACAGAGATTTGGAGAAAATATTTGCGAATGATGAGACTGACAAGAGACTAGTTTACAAAATTTACAAACCAGCTCATGGTGCTCAACAACATCAAAACAAAACAACATATGGGAGACCTAAATAGACATTTCTTCAAAGAAGACACACAGATGGCCAAAAGGTGCATGACTAGATATAAAACATTGCTGATTGTTAGAGAAATGCAAATCAAAACTACAATGAGATATCACCTCACACCAGTCAGAATGGCCATCATCAAAAATCCATAAACAATGCTGGAGAGAGTGTGGAGAGAAGGGAACCCTCCTACACTGTGGGGATGTAAATTGGTACAGCCACTATGGAGAACAGTATGGAGATTCCTTAAAAACAAGCTACCATATGACCCTGTAATCCCACTTCTGGGCACATATCTGGAGAAAAACATTATCCAAAAGGAAGTTTGCACCCCAGCTTTCATTATAGCACTGTTAACAATAGCCAAGATATGGAAGCTATCTAAATGTCCACCAACAGAGGAATGTATAAAGAAGACATTGTACATATGTACAGTGGAATATTACTCAGCCATTATAAAGAATGAAACAATGCCATTTGTAGCAACATGGGTAGACCTAGAGATTGTCATACTGAGTGAAGTAAGCCAGGCAGAGAAGGAGAAACACCATATGATAACCCTTATATGTGGAATCTAAAAAGAAATGATACAAATGAACTTATTTACAAAACAGAAAGACTCACTGACTTAGAGAATGAACTTATGGTTGCCAGCAGGGGGAAGAATGGGAAGAAGGAATAATTAGGGAGTTTCAGATGGACATGTACATATTGCTATATTTAAAATGGATAACCATAGGACCTACTGCATAGCACAGGAAAGTCTGTTCAATGTTATGTGGCAGCCTGGATGGGAGGGGAGTTTGGGACAGAATAAATGCATGCATATGAATGGCTGAATCCCTTTCCTGTTAACCTGAAACTATCACAATACTGTTAATCAACCACATCTCAATAAAAAATTAAAACTTTAAAAAAATTCTCCTTAACAATCATACCTCAAGATAGCCTCTTTCCGGCTTTCCACACTACAAATTATCACATTTAGAAGTAATTTTGACCAATTGCCTGCAAAGCTTAAATCTCTGCAGTGACTTTCCATTGCTCTAAAATCCCAAACTCTAATCCTGGTTTACGAGTCCTCTGGGCTTGTAGAACTGCTTCTATATCAAGGTTGAACTTCTTCAACTTCTCAGTCTCAACTTTGTTATCTAAAATTTAATCACCTGAACTTTGACTCCAAACCATCATTCTTTCCATTGTGGTCTGGCTAACTTCCTACTGAAGAGACAACTAGCCCTAAAAAATGATGACACTACAGAGAACTTCCTGCCCTCAGGAACAGATCCTCAGGTTATGTATGCTTTATCACCTTATATTTCCTCTTTCCTAATGCTTATCCCAATTAGTATGAATTTATTTCATCCTAATTGTTATAAGGACATATCACAATGTTTGTTCAGCATCAATATTTTCTACTTTTTTGAGATCTGTGAGAGTAGGAATGTAACTGCCTTATATAGCTCTCTATAGCTACTATCAATAGTTTAATAGTGTTAGATAAATAATAGGTGCTTGGTTTCTGCTAAGTCAATTGGAACACAGTTTACAAATGCTGGTTGAGCTCTTCTAAACAGGCTATGAAAACCAAGCCAGAGATTTTGGACTTGATTCTGTAGGGAATGGAAAGCAAGTGAATGTGTTTGAGCAAGGAAATAGAATAAAAACGATTATTTAGAAACAGTGATCTAATAGCTTTCGGGAGAATGGTCCCAGATCAAAGGCTACTACAGAACTCTAGTTAAGATTAAGTAATTTATAATGGCATCCCACTCCAGTGGGATGCCATTCCCACTCTTCCCGACTCTTCCCAACTCTTCCCGACTCTTCCCAACTCTTCCCGACTCTTCCACTCGCTAAGAGTCGGACACGACTGAGTGACTTCACTTTCGCTTTTCACTTTCACGCACTGGAGAAGGAAATGGCAACCCACTCCAGTGTTCTTGCCTGGAGAATCCCAGGGATGGGGGAGCCTGGTGGGCTGCCGTCTATGGGGTCGCACAGAGTCGAACACGACTGAAGTGACTTAGCAGTAGCAGCAATTTATAACCTAAACATATTGTAGAGAAGATGGACAGTGAGAATAAAAAGAAATGGAAAGATGTCACTCCATTTTTTTTCCCCATAAATTACTTAGGTGTAGTCATTTTATTTCAATAGGCAACCTCTTTTTGTTCTGTGACTATAACAGGAGGATTGTAATAGGGTACACAGATTGCAATAGGGAAGAACAAATCTGACTCCTTACTAGATCATGCTTAATCATGCTGGTTCTGTAAGTTTTGTAAAAGAATGTTGCTATAGCCTGAAATACACAAGATAGCCTATTCTCAGGACTCTGTGAACTTTAGAGAGTCTACTCATATAGAGATAACAAAGTTGTAGCACAGAGTATAGTATTTGTTTTGTTGGAAATTTACAGGAACATCGTGATCCAACCTATGTGGACAAGAACATGGGATTTTAACACCAAGAAGTTTGTAACAACTAACCAGGTACCTCCCTCACAAAGTGCTTTGCTGAAACCCTCAAGGAGTTTGGGGTTTTTAGGGCACGAGCCACCAGTCTCCTTGCATGACCCTGCAATAAACCTTCTGCTTCACTCTCCAATGTTTTGGCCTGTTTGGTCTTACTGTGTGTTGGGCACATGAACTTAACGCCAATAATAGGATCGTGTCACTGCCACCAGAGCTCAGGTATCTAAGTGGTGGCCAAAGCTAAGGTTTCTAATGAGATCGGTCCAGAAATGTACATGGCAGAGGCCCTGAAAGCAACACATTTCATTATCCTTTTTGAGTGACCCTCTTTTCTTATTTTTCCCCTATTTTTTATATCTAACATATAGATATACATGCATATCACTGTATCTAGACTTATATCTGTATCTATCTGTTACATCATAGTCATATTCTTCCATATGCTCTACATTCTCAGTCAGTAATTGGACCAGCCACACAGATGGCTTCTGTTCCTCATAAACCAATGATCCTCAAATATTTTCCTATGTTTTCCTGATTGTCAGACCTAAATATTCAACATCATACTAAACATCCCTGTTCAGATGTCCCACCAATCACCCTTAACTCAGTATGTCCTGAGCTGTATTCATTAGCTTTATTGGATGTGAGAAGAGTAGAGACAGTGAAATATTATCATTTGTGGTTAATAGTTGTATCCATGAAAATTCTTTCTATATAATATTTAGCAGTGAGTATTCTTTTAGCTATGTAATGATGAGAAAAGAAGAAGGCATAAAGATAGGATAACACACTCCATATCAAACTCTACCCATGAGCAGAGACAAGCACTTTGCCCTAAAGGGAGAAGTCAGTAAAAAGTAAAAAAAATCATACCATTTGTTTTAAAATACTAATTGAAAAAAATGCCAACATTCCTTCTGAACTAAATTTATAAAAGGCTATAGTTAAAAAGCCTAAAAGCATTCCATAAAATGAATCCATTTTTAATGTAATTTTAAAAGCCTGTGTTATTCTTAAATAGTGTGCAAATGGAAACCTCAATTTTCTTTATTTATTAATGAATTCAAAATATTCCAAGTGGCTGCTCTTGCTGTTGAAAGGTGCTAGATGGCCAGGTGCTGATCCATGGTTAATTAAACAAAAAGAAACTGTTTTTCAAAAAGCGGTATGGAACTCTGTGAGAATAGCTCTGCCTTTCAAGCATTCCATCTGTCAACCTCAAAAATAAAATATCCGGCTATTTTACCAGCAAACCTCAGGAATAGCAAGAGAGTTGCAAATCTGGACAGCCAAGCTATGATAAACCATAGCAGGGTAAATTGGGGAGGGTTGTTTTGGATAAAAGTTGATCAGAGAAGAACCAGAGTTTGAGGTTGTGGCAGCTTCCTGTTGGCTGCAAGTGGTGGCTAGTGCACAGTTGTCGAGGAAGAGTGGAGGGGTCTGGATTAAGCTTAGGATATGAAATTCCCATAAGAAAACCACTCTCCCCACTAGAAATAGCATTCTAATCATCAAGGATAGGAAATCAAGAAGAGCATTTTGTGCAAACAATTTTATACAAACAGATCTTGTTAAAATCATTCTTGTCTTCCTTCTTCCTGCTAGCTACACAGACTATAAAGAGTGGCATGTGTATAGAAACCTCCCATCAGGGATTCCTGACTCCATTTTAAATTGAGTTTTCCTTTATTTTCAGATATCTTCTCAAATATTTGTATTTCTCTGAGTGATTCAATCAAATGGTACACCTGTGTGCATGACAATTTGTCCATTTTGTTCCCTATTTTTAAAAGTCCAACCTTATATACAACATCTGTATCTTTTTCATGCTATGTTACTTCTACAGAGCTCATACAATGTGATAACACACACAAGCAGTGCAATCTGGCTTCTGCATGGCATAAATTAGACACTCAATACACGCTTGTCAAATGAGTAAAGCACTCCACTTTAACTGCTATCTCTAAGTGATCAGTTGACTCTATACAGAACAATCCATTGACCTCTTTTTATTCCTTAATATGTATCTATTAAGGAATAAATATAAATATATATTTATATATTTATATATATATATTTATAAACCTGGTCCAAATTTATCTGGACAGAAATCTTGCATTTGCCTACATCTCTGGGTCTATTTATGGTATTTCTGCTGCCTGGAATGCCACTGAGCCACATCCCTGTCACACTGCATGGTGGAAAATTCATCCATCATCAAAGTGTCACTCCAAATGCTTTCAACCCTTAAATGAAGACCTCCCAGTTCACTCTACCTAATGATACTTTCCTGCTTCTCCAAACATATATTTCATTTGCATCACTCACATGGTACTGTTCTTTTTCTACCTGGCATTTTAACTTTCTAGAGCTTATCATTCCATCTCAGATACTAAAAATTTTAAAGACAGCACCCATATTGAAGAAAATATTTTCAATTGTCCTTTAGGTCTCAAGTTATAGTTCATATACAATTTTAAGCTTAACATGAAAGAATAAGAAGTTAGAAAATACAAAAAGCAAATGCACATCTCCCTAAACTATAGTTCCCTGGGACCATTTATATAAGAGCAAATAATTCTTGTGTCCTTGAGGACATTAGCATGATGCAGGTCAGAGGAATAATTGATGAATATAAAATACACCCTGAATCCTAAATAAATAATGTGTTAATTACTTATTAATAATATCTTATTTATTATGCAGCTATAATGATTTAATAAATTTACCAGAAAAGTTAACTTTCAATAAATTATTAATAAATATATTAACATTATATTATTCATTATTAAGTGATAATAGTTGAACAAATTTTCTGAGAGATTTAACATTTACAAACATTTTTATATCTACTATAAAACTTAATCTTTACAATAAGACCAAATGATAGAAAATGTTAAATCTACCAGTTTTTACAGAAGGAAATGCTGAAAGTCAATGGGTTCAGTAAGATGTCCCAAGGTCACACAGTTACAAAGTAGAAAAATCAGGGTCCAAATTTTAGTGTTCTAATTTTAATGAGCAAAACAGACATAGTCTGCACTTTCTGCTTGTTGAGTCACTGAAAAGCTAGAAACAAAAATAAGTGAACAAGGAGTATTTTTTTGAGACTAACGGTAGGCAGAGAGCAGAACATTTTGAGATAAAGTGATCAGGGAAGACATCATGGAAAGCATTATTTTTAAGCTAAGGATTGAAGGATGAGCCAGACATTAAAGGAAACAAACAGAAACAGTGGAAGAGCACTGAAGTATAGAAACAGGTTTGTGCAAAGGCCTTAAAATAAATGCGTAACTTATCACAGCATAAAACATCCTTCATGAAGTGGCTCCCAGCTATGAATTATGCACCAACTACTCTTCATGCCTTCCACCCTTCATAGCGGAAGAAAACCCCAAACATTTCGTGAACTACATATTCTTTCATACTTTTGCATATATTTTCTCTTCTACCTGAAATATCTTTTCCTGGAATCTCTACATAGAAGAAAAATATATTTAATCTGAAAAATTTTTCTCAGGTGGTAGTAATTCTCTCACAGTTTCTCTATCCCTACTCCAGTTTAGCTAAATGAGTCTCTCCCATATATTTTAACATTACTCTCATTTTTATTCATAATTTCAATAAAGAATGATTTATATAAATAACATCACCTGTTGAGTTATGCAAGCAACATCACAATCTAATTTTAGAATATTTGCATCACTCAAGAAATAAAATGTACAGTGCTTCCTTCTTCCTTTCTTCAGCTCTGGGCAACTGCTAATCTACTTTCTAACTCTATAAGATTTGTCTTTTCTGGACATTCTACATAAATGGAATCATACAATATGTGTTCTTCCATGTTTGATTTCTTTCACTTGGCATAACATCATTTTTGAGATTCATCTGAGATATAGCATGTTCATTATTTTTATTGATAGCTTTACATTGAATGGAAACACCAAAACTTATACATTCACCAGCTGATAGACATTTAGCCTAACCTACTTTTATCTGTTGTGAATGATGCTGCTATGAACAAACATTCACATAAGATTATTTGCAAGGACATATGTTTTCTTCATTTTCTCTAGGTAGATATCCAGGAGTAGTACTGCTGAATCACATAATATTCCACCTCCCCTTACTTCCATGCCTTCCATGCATCCTTCTCAGCATGCACACCATTCTTTAATTGATTTATTTGTCTTTGTTTTTACATATCTACCTCCCCCTATTGGGCTATGAGCATCATTACAGCAGGAAGCATGGCAACAATTTCTTTAGCAGTTACAGGTACATAGTAGGATTCATAAACTTCCTAAAATCTGATCCCAGATCCTCTTCTTAAAGATGAGAGCATTCATGTTCACAGCTGCAGGGGGTGCTTGCCTGCTGAGGCTCACAAATGAGCTTCTCCCCAAGAACTGCCCTTTGCCAAGAAGCTGGTTTGCACAAGAGTATTTTCCTTTCCTATAGGCCTCCCAGATCCAAGTACTGATCTGTGTAACAATACAAGGACTTGGCTTCTTACTTCTTTTCAGGACATCTCTTAAAGGCATTCTAGCTCCACAGCATCTTATGGGACTGGCTGGGACCACTGTTGGTGCCCTACCCAGGTCTCATCCTCTTTTTGCCTAATCCAGCTTTCCCTCTCTTCTCCCCATGTAAATAAAGAAACACAAAATTTTGCTGGGAGCACTCCTCAATAAACCTTCTTTAAACAAGTGTCAGTCCTAGAATCTGGTTCCTGGGGAACCTGACTGGCCATTTATATAGGGAATTCAAACAAGGAAGCCGGCTGTCAAGGAGATAATAATCTTCAATCAGTTCAGTTCAGTCGCGCAGTCGTGTCCGACTCTTTGTGACCCCATGAATCGAAGCACGCCAGGCCTCCCTGTCCATCACCAACTCCCGGAGTTCACTCAGACTCACGTCCATTGAGTCCGTGATGCCATCCAGCCATCTCATCCTCTGTTGTCCCCTTCTCCTCCTGCCCCCAATCCCTCCCAGCATCAGGGTCTTTTCAAATGAGTCAACTCTTCGCATGAGGTGGCCAAAAAGTACTGGAGCTTCAGTTTTAGCATCATTCCTTCCAGAGAAATCCCAGGGTTGATCTCCCTCAGAATGGACTGGTTGGATCTCCTTGCAGTCCAAGGGACTCTCAAAGTCTTCTCCAACACCACAGTTCAAAAGCATAATTCTTCTGCGCTCAGCCTTCTTCACAGTCCAACTCCGCACTTAGTCCAACAATTGTTTTATGATATAGCTGTAACTGACATATAATTCAGGCCCCACCTGACCCTTGACAATGAGTTCAGATCAATGTAAGCCCATCCTCATTCCATGTCACTGGAAAATCAAAAGCCCTGATTTTTTTTTTTTTTTTTTAAGAATAATTGAGGAAAAGGAATGGTAAAGTTCTTAGGATTGCACTAACTGTTTGATTTGTTTTACACTTTTTATTGTGCTACCTATCTTTATTTTGAACTATATTACTCCAGATAAAAGACTTCTAGCAACTTTTTAAAAAGCCCATTCTCTGATGACTTGCGTTGACTGTTCAATATCCAAGGACATCAAGAAAGTGTTGACACTTTAGTGAAGGACATATTGTCAATTGCTTATTAGATTTCCCTGGGCTTAAATTTTCCTTTGGCCTCCCCATTAGGGTATTTTTTTTTACCATGGCCACTTCACCCCCAGGACTATGTCACCATCATGCCATTTTCCTGGAATTTGTTTTCCCACTCTTTCCCCCCCCTCCATCACTCACTTTTCTTTCTTTCTTCTTCTATTCCTCTCTCAGGAGCATATTCCTCCCATTTTCTTATGCAGTCATTAAGGCTCTCTGCTGTGTTTATACTCATATACTCAGTGTCTCTTTTGTATATGAAATGGCTTTCAAGACTTTCTCCTAAAGAAAAAGTTATATCCTAAAGAGAATTCAGGCTCCAGCCATTAAGATATTTTCCATCTTCACTACCTAGAGATGCATTAATTCATTCTGAGAAAACACTAATACATTTATTACTTAATATTTTGAGTAAATAACTATGCAATCTTTCTGACTTCTATAATTTTGTCACCATACAGAACCAGGACACATGATCTAAAAAAGTTTTGTTATGTTTTGGATAAAAGCACCGTATCAGGGTTTGCAGGACTATTTGCAGAATCAAAAATTCACATGAGGAGTCAAAGGATTCATGGTTATGGTACACTCAGGGTTGTGGCACACTCACAGTTATGGTACATTCATGGTTATGGTTTATTACAGTGAAAGGATACAGATAAAATAAGAAACAAGAAAAGCCACATGGAGTGGAGTCAGAGAGAAGCAGGGACAAGCTTACGAGTGTTGCCTTTTAGTAGTCACACCAAGTTACACTTAATTCTCCCAACAAGGATGCATGGCAATACAACAGTGTTGCCAACCAAGGAAGCTCATCCTAGCCTTGAGCCCAGGGTTTTCATGGGGGGCTGGTTTGGTCAGGAACATAGCTAGGTAGCACATGCTCAACTAGCTTGGCTTCTCAGACTCCAGTACCCCAGGGCAAAACCAGATGTCCATAGTAAACCACGTTGTTAAACTCGAATCACACTGTTACGGTGTGCCCCAAGGTCTGCTCACGCGTACAAAAACACTCACCAGGCAGGCATTTCTAAGGTTCAGAGCTCTCAGCTCCCACAGGCCAGCCAAGGCTCAGTCCTAAAACAAGCTTTTCTTGGGATTGTGTAGGATTTTAACCTTCTAAGTTAATCCTTTCCTATACTATGGTGACTTAAGCATCTAATTTCAGGTTCTAGAATCCTAATCATTTCATTCAGTCATCCAGGCATTAAAATAGGAAAGTAACTCAGAAAGTCATTTAAAGCCACCCATATAGTATGTATCAGTATTAACTAAAGTCCACCAAGACCCCAAACTCAGAAATTCGCTGGTTAGATTTGCCTCTTATCTGCAGACAATCATACATTCTACAGCCTTCCTGATGGGAGTACAGAACTAGGCCCTGTCCCCTCCTTGGAAGAAAGATTAGATGGATTCCCAGCTGATCCTGCTGTGTATCTACTATAGTCTCTTCTACCTGCCCCTGTCCATTGTTTTGTCCCTTTGTGTCCATTGCGGATAAAGCCAACAGCATCAGTGAAAATATTGAATCTTTAAAGGTTGGGGAAGAGTAAGCAGGTAAATTAACACACTCTTCAAGACACTGCTGTTTGTCTAGAACACTAAGAAATAAGGTCAGTATTTCCTTCACAGTCCACAGAATTTGCTAGGACTGTAAACTGGGAGTCTGTCTATACTCACTGCTCCCTGTGCAAAGCAGATTAATAGAACTGAGCCATTGAAATATAGGGCAGAGACAAAAGCAAGCAGAAAGTGTTTCTACTGATATAACTAATATACCCACCACTCTCCCAGGGCCTCCTCTGGTGACATCTATCCTCACCCTGGTCTTTTTGCTTGCCTCTATCCCTCCATCACTTTGCTCCTTCCTTTGCCTCACTGCTCTTTCTCCTTGCATCTTTCCTTACATTCTTTAAATATTTACTATACTCTACTCTGTTTCAAGAACTATGCTATACACTAAGATTCCAGTTATAAATGAGATCAACATAGTTACTCCCTTCATGAAACTCACTGCCTAGCAGAAATGAGCTTTCAAGTATAGAAGTTGCAGTGGCCAGCTACTCTCCACATCCAGAAACCTACTTTGTCTTCAGTCTTGTCTCTGATCACTCACCATCACCTCCTTCTTTGTGTTAGCACCACAGCCATGCTGAGCAAGAATATTGACTTGAGACCTCATACATGCACTTTCTTGCTCTGAGCTTTGCATTATGCATCTTCTGTTGTAATATCCTTTTTACCTCGATCCTTGCACTAGATCTAGTTTCTTCTATTAATCCTTCAACTTTTCTCTTAGCACTGACTCAGGGAAGCCTTCTCTGACTGTCTCCTGAGATCAATATTATTCAGTACTTTTGAAACGCATTCATGTTGACATGTGGAAGCCACAGGCTTTGCAGCTATCATTTCAGGCTCCATGCCTGAGCCACACAGGGAAACCTTTCTTTTGACACATCAGATACACCCACAGGAAGTCATTCCTTTGAATTCTTCTAATTGTAGGATACACTTGAGTAATTCCTGCAGCAAACAAACTGCTCTCTCAGGAATTAGGAAAATGTAAAACAAACAAAGAACCAACACTTCACTTCGCTACCTAGGGGTTTCTCTTGTTATTAACTGTTTGCTCCATTTTTCTTTCACTTGACACACAATCATTGTTTAACTCTGTAGTGGCCCCACATGCAAGTGTTCTCTTCTCAGTTCAGTTCAGTCGCTCAGTCGTGTCTGACTCTTTGCGACCCCATGAATTGCAGCATGCCAGGCCTCCCTGTCCATCACCAACTCTCAGAGTTCACTCAGGCTCACGTCCATTGAGTCAGTGATGCCATCCAGCTATCTCATCCTCTGTCGTCCCCTTTTCTTCCTGCCCCCAATCCCTCCCTGCATCACAGTCTTTTGCAGTGAGTCAACTCTTCACATGAGGTGGCCAAAGTACTGGAGTTTCAGCTTTAGCATCATTCCTTCCAAAGAAATCCCAGGGTTGATCTCCTTCCGAATGGACTGGTTGGATCTCCTTGCAGTCCAAGGGACTCTCAAGAGTCTTCTCCAACACCACAGTTCAAAAGCATCAATTCTGCACTCAGCCTTCTTCACAGTCCAACTCTCACATCCATACATGACCACTGGAAAATCATAGCCTTGACTAGATGGACCTTTGTTGGCAAAATAATGTCTCTGCTTTTGAATATGCTATCTAGGTTGGTCATAACTTTTCTTCCAAGGAGTAAGCATCTTTTAATTTCATGGCTGCAGTCACCATCTGCAGTGATTTTGGAGCTATTTCCCCATCTATTTCCCATGAAGTGATGGGACCAGATTCCATGATCTTCATTTTCTGAATGTTGAGCTTTAAGCCAACTTTTTCACTCTCCTCTTTCACTTTCATCAAGAGGATTTTTAGTTCCTCTTCACTTTCTGTCATAAGGCTGGTGTCATCTGCATATCTGAGATAAACTGAGAACCCCATGAACAGTTCTTTTCTCAGGGAGTCTCAGAAAGTAAGTCTTTTTGTTGGCCACTGGGTGGGTGTCCTATGTTCCTGCAGTAACAAATTGCTTAAAACAACACAATCTGTTTTAGTAGCTTAAAACAACACAATCTGTTTTTTATGTTTATGAGATCACAAGTCTGAAATAGGTCTCACTGGGTTAAAACAAAGGTTTTAACCTGGCACTACTGTTTTCCTCTGAAGGGGAGAATTCACTTCTGCACTTTTGCCAGCTTCCAGAGAATACCTGAATTTCCTGATTCACAGCCCCTTCCTCCATTTTCAAACCCAGCTCTTCAAATGTCTCCTCACTCTCCCTCTCTCCCCTCTGTCTCTTTCTGTCAATTCTGCTTTCATTGATATATCACCTTCCCCTTTAGTAAGGATCCTGTGATTATATTGGGTCCACCTGGATAGTTTAGAAAACTCTCCCTATCTTTACATTGTTAATCAGATCTGCCAATTCTCTCTTACTGTATAAATAACATATTCATACATTCTGGGTGTTAGGACATGGATATCTTTGAGGGACTATTGTGCTGTCTAGCATAGCCATAAATGGCTTCCCCTGTAGCCACTAGAGACATTCTTTCTATTTTGCACTATTCAGTTCAGTCGCTCAGTCCTTCAGAATGGGCTGGTTGGATCTCCTTGCAGTCCAAGGGACCCTCAAGAGTCTTCTCCAACACCACAGTTCAAAAGCATCAATTCTTCTGTGCTCAGCCTTCTTCACAGTCCAACTCTCACATCCATACATGACCACAGGAAAATCATAGCCTTGACTAGATAGACCTTAGTCGGTAAAGTAACGTCTCTGCTTTTGAATATGCTATCTAGGTTGGTCATAACTTTTCTTCCAAGAAGTAAGCATCTTTTAATTTCATGGCTGCAGTCACCATCTGCAGTGATTTTGGAGCCCAGAAAAATAAAGTCTGACACTGTTTCCACTGTTTCCCCATCTATTTCCTATGAAATGATGGGACCAGATGCCATCCAAGGTAAGGAGCAGCGGCTGCACTTTGCTGGAGCAGCTGTGAAGAGATACCCCATGCCCAAGGTAAGAGAAACCCAAGTAAGATGGTAGGTGTTGCTAGAGGGCATCAGAGGGCAGACACACTGAAACCATACTCACAGAAAACTAGTCAATCTATCACACTAGGACCACAGGCTTGTCTAACTTTGGCACTATAAAGTGTTTTAAAATACTGTATTCTGTTCCCTTACTGTATTGAGCAACGATGTGAACTGGTCTTGTCATGACCATAATGTGTTAGTCTTGGATTTTTCTGTTTCCTGTTGTTCTTTTTTCTCTACCTCCTTGGCCTTCCTACTAACACTACTGTATATAACCCACTTCTGGGAGGTTGGCTCTGGGTTTCCACATATATTGCTCATGCTGATGTATGTAGGAGGTGAGGGGAACTTCTCTACCAGTCTTGAAACAAATGTATTATGCTAGAAAGTAGGGCTGCCTTATTCTTTTGGTTTCCTGGAGCACTAGTAATAATATAAAATGTCTATATTGAAAAGCAGAGACATTACTTTGCCAACAAAGGTCCATCTAGTCAAGGCTATGGTTTTTCCTGTGGTCATGTATGGATGTGAAAGTTGGACTGTGAAGAAAGTTGAGCACCGAAGAATTGATGCTTTTGAACTGTGGTGTTGGAGAAGACTCTTGAGAGTCCTTGGACTGCAAGGAGATCCAACCAGTCCATTCTGAAGGAGATCAACCCTGGGATTTCTTTGGAAGGAATGATGCTAAAGTTAAACTCCAGTACTTTGGCCACCTCATGCGAAGTATTGACTCATTGGAAAAGACTCTGATTCTGGGAGGGGTTGGGGGCAGGAGGAGAAGGGGATGACAGATGAGATGGCTGGATGGCACCACTGACTCGATGGATGTGAGTCTGAGTGAACTCTGAGAGTTGGTGATGGACAGGGAGGCCTGGCATGCTGTGATTCATGGGGTCGCAAAGAGTCAGACACGACTGAGCGACTGAACTGAACTGATTTATTCTACATTTTTAATCCAGGGATTCAGGCTTAATTTTTAATCCTGGCTGTGCCACAGACATACTGTGTGACTTTCATTCAATGAATTATTCTTCCTATGACTTAGTTTTCCTCATTCGGATAATAACAGATTTAGAGAATAATATCCACATCATTGAAGCAAAAGGAGAAGGGGGCAGCAGAGGATGAGTTGGTTAAATAGCATCACTGATTCAATGAACATGAATTTGAGAAAATTCCGGGAGATAGTGATGGAAAGGGGAGCCTGGCATGCTGCAGTCCATGGGGTCACAAAGATTTGGGTACAACTTAGCAGCTGGACAATAGCAATCCACATTGTTGATTTCTTATAGAAATCGTTTGAGGTAATACTTGGAATGCCCCTTTGCAGGCTACATATAGTAGAGACTGTAGGATTTCTATATATTGTTGTCATACGATATCTACATGAATGAAAACATGGGAAGTGAGATGAGGCAAGGTTCTAGAAAGACTTGAATGACCAGATAAGGAGGTAATGTGGTCCCTGGAATCAAACTTTAAGCCTTTCCTCAGGTAGTGCTTATCCCCAGATCCTTGGAGCGCTAGTCTTGAAGAGTTTTTCCCCTTCTTTCCCTAAACTTTTTCCCAAACCTCATTTCAAACTAGAAGTTCTTATGAACAGTTGGAAGATTGATTGGTTGTCTGAAACAACCCCTTCTGAAACCACTATTCATGGACATATGCTTTCTACAATCTACAGGAAATCCTGATAATTTCCTTCTCTTGAATAATGTCAATCATTTTGACCAAAATAGATTCTTAGTTTTCCAGATAACTAATAGCTCCTAGCCCTATAATAGCCCCTTATCCTGATCAATGAAACAATTCAATGTACACTCAGGTGCTAACACTATTTATTTATTTATTTATTTAGTCATTCATTCAAATATTAGGGCTTTCCTTGTGACTCAGCTGGTAAAGAATCTGCCTGCAATGCGGGAGACCTGGGTTTGATCCCTGTGTTTGGAAGATCCCCTGGAGAAGGGAAAGGCTATCTACTCCAGCATTCTGGCCTGGAGAATTCCATGGACTGTATAGACATGGTGTTACAAAAGGCCATGACATGACCGAGTGACTTTCACTTTCAAATAGTAAACTAATATAAAAATAATTTTTCAAGGATACCTCCCAGTCCTAACGAAACACCACTTCCAAAGGTTTAAAAGCTACAGCAATAAATCAAGGAATTTCCACAGGACATTGCTGTCTCCTTTTTGTGGATTCTTCATAGCTTTAAGCTCTAATACAATCGATTTGTAAGTGAAAACAAGATTTTAGCAACTGCCAACTCATCTTGGCATTTGAAAAATCAAGTTGTGTTCTGATGTTTGCTTCATAAATTAGAACCAACAATAAAGATTCTGGAATCAGGCCTTAAGTGGCAATTTTGTTGATGATGCATGATGCAGAACAGAATGCATTTGCTCGGCCACACGGTGCTGTCTTTGCAGGGCTGGCAGCAGTAGAACATTTTCTGTGTAGAATGTTAGCGAAGGTTTGTGAAAGGCCACCAATCATATACCTTCTAAGCCAAAGAGATGCTTTTCATAGCTATTTATACACTTCAATCCTAAATGGCCAGAATTCCAGGGGTTATCAAGGACAACTTGATCTTAAACAAAAGTAATAAACCCTTCTTTCCTTCCAATTTACACAGAAAACTTGTATGAGACCAGATCAGATTCAATTATTTTGGTGAACTTTGGGGAAAGGAGTTAATTTATCATTGTCAAACAAGCAATCTAAAGCAGAGAGACACCCAAAAAATTGCCCAAGTTCATTCAGTTAACCATGGACTTGAGACCAGGACTCATGATTCCTGATCCAGTCCTTCTTTTCTAGCTATGTGACCTCTGACTTCAGATGTAATTGTTCATTTTTCATTTGTAAGGACCTTAACCTGAGCTTCCGTCTCTGCACATTAAGACCCCATTTTGCTCCTTTACCCTGACACACTTCCCTAAAGGTAATTATATGTATATTTTTATTTCTTCATTCCATTGTTGAATACTGTAATCTGACTGCCGTAGTTTCCCATCCCAGTGAAAATTAGCTTCTAAGGGCCTCCAAACAGTTCCTGTAGTAGGAGTAGTTTTAATCACTCTCAGTTGTTTCCAACTCTTTGCAGCCCCATAGACTGTAGCCCACCAGGCTCCTCTGTCATGGGTTCTCTAGGCAAGAATACTGGAGTGTGTTACCTTTCCTTTCTCCAGGGGATCTTCCTGACCCAGGGATCAAACCCAGGTCTCCAGCACTGCAGGCAGATTCTTTACCATCTGAGCCACAAGGGAAACCCATCATCATTGTAACTGAGAACTAAAAACTAGAAAACTTGGATTTACTGGAACTTTTCTTCTCCTCAAAAAAAACGGTATCATTCATTAGAGATGAGAAACTTCTGTTTTGTTTTACATTGCCGACTCCTACCCCTTCCTAAATAAAAAGAAAAATGTCAGTAGAAATCCATAAACAAAACAAGAACTGTATTTAGGATTAAAATTTGATACTGGAAGTAACAGGAGATTTACAGGGGCACCTCACCTTGGCTAACCTGAGTATCATAACAACTAAATATACAACTGGTGCTGATTCTTACATAGCCAAATTACATAGATCTGAGAATCAATCGCTTTAAATTTTGTTTCCTATCCCAATAACTCTGAACTCTGGTGGCCTGCAGCTTTTTTGTTCCCAAGAGAATGACACATTCAATTAGGTACAATGTAATTCTTACTGCAGTTCAGATTGCCATGTGGACTTTTCTAGTTTCTTGGGCCACAGATGGAACTATAGGGAAATAGGACCAGTATTGGCCAAATTGTTAATGCTAAGTCTGAAGAGGTCTTTGGCTTCCACTATATTCAGTGCTTGCACAGAGTATGGATAGACCCCTAGAACTTGGAGGCTACCTGAGTAATTCTTTGTATCATCACATCCAAGGGAGAGGTTAATGGGAAATGACCTCAATTTCACACTGGCAAGACTACCAAGGACTCAAAATCTACAAGAGTGAAGATCACATTTCCTAAAGTAGAATCCCTATCTAGCTGAGGTGTTGTTCTGAAGATTAAAGGAATGCATCATGTGAGGAAATGAAATACCCTGGTCTCCTATATCTTCTTTGTTTTAAACACAAGAATAATTAAGACAATCAATACTAGTTTAATCTTATCTTTTTCCATTTTATATATTTGGTCTATTACTGGTATTGATAGCTACCATTTAGTTTATAGGTTGTAAAATGGTGAGGAGTTTAGTTGGAAGTATGATAGTACACACTAAAGCTTAATGCATGAATGTTGGATCATGTGAAATGACAGTGTCTGCAAAACTATTAGGAAGAAAGACAGTTCAACATATTTTTTAGCTGCCTTAATTTGCAAAGTTAGTATTTTATTGATATTCTTATTTAACCAGATAAGAAAACTAGATAGTACTACATAGACTGTAATATAGATGGCAAAGTGATGTGTTGGTACAGTTCTGGCCATAACTAAAGACTGCATCTGTTTGAAGGGAATTGGGAAATTGGAAGTGGGAAGGGAGGAATGGAGCACGTGACTATCTAGTTTCTCCTCTTGAAATGTCTTACCTGTATTTATTTGCATGTAATTTACTCATAAATTCCTTTAAGTCAGGTCTTGTATCCTGAACTTCTTAAGTATTCATAGTCTAAGCAAGTTGTCACTAAACTGAATTACAATTCAGAATAGACAGAAGGTTTATCCTAGTAAGGATCCTCTACTATCTTTATTTGAGGCAAAAGTCTAGTATCCTAGGTTGGTACCTTGAGTTCTTATTGACTTAGTTGTAAATTTAATTGTTTTAGGAGAAAGATGGCAATCGAGATATTTTGACATGTATGTTTGGCATCTGCTTCTTGATTCATGAATCTCAAAGAGGGGAAGGAGTAAATTAAACTTGAAAGCTAATGAACAACAAAGGAATTAAGAAACTCTCCAAGCAATATAACCTACAACCAAATACCTGTTTATTTATTAATCCCACATGTTGAATTAATATATATCATCCAGGCATATTGATGAATGTCCTGTTCCCCCAAAACATGAGTACTTTAGGACTTCATATATTTAATTGTCTTCCTCTATTCATCCTATGGAGAAGGCACTGGCACCCCACTCCAGTACTCTTGCCTGGAAAATCCCACGGACAGAAGAGCCTGGTAGGCTGCAGTCCATGAAGTCCTAGGAGTCGGATACAACTGAGCGACTTCAATTTTACTTTTCACTTTCACTTTTCACTTTCATGCATTGGAGAAGGAAATGGCAACCCACTCCAGTGTTCTTGCCTGGAGAATCCCAGGGACGGCGGAGCCTGGTGGGCTGCCGTCTCTGAGGTCGCACAGAGTCGGACACGACTGAGGCGACTTAGCAGTAGCAGCGTTCATCCTGTAGTTGAAAAAAACTTTGTCTACAAAATTTCATTTATTAATTAACACGTTTATGTTTTCATTACAAATCAATTCTATATAGCACTCTCAAATGATACTTCTGATTGACATAAAATACACAGAGAGATTAACTCGGCTGATAAAATTTAAACCAATTTTAAACCAAAGGCTAAGCAATTTGATATTTTAGCCTCAGCAGTCTTTAAGTTTGAGATATTGTGATTTTATTTAAGTTTCTTGAAATATGTAAAACAGCTCATAGATTTCTAATTTGCTTCTCCTTAGCAGTTTCAGGTTCAAAGGAGGTTCAAAAGGAGAGCTAGACAGCACACAGTGTTTCATCCTGCTCTGCCTTTGAACATGCACTCTTTCTGTCTGGAAAGTCTTCCTTCTCCTTCTTCATTTGCCAGGGACAAATTCTGCTTCACAATTCACTTTATGAATGGGATCCTCTGGGAAGAATATCCTAAAACCCACTTCCCTTCCCAGGTCTAGGGTAGATTTCATTCCTATAGGCTCCCATTACAGTTACATAAAATAGAAAATCAACAAGGATCTACTCTATAGCACAGGGAACTCTACTTGATAGCTGTAATAACCTATAATAGGAAAAAAATCTGAAAAAGAATGAATATATGTATATGCATAACTGAATCACTATGCTATACACCTGAAAGTAACACAACATTGTAATTCAATTATACTCCAATTAAACAAAAAAAATTGCAAGAACACATACAAATCTAAGGGTACACATGAAGTATTTTTTTAAAACTGTGACAACCTAGAGGGCTAGGATGAAGTGGGACATGGGAGGGGGTTAAGGAGGGAAGGGACATATGTATGTCTGTTCAGTTGCTCAGTCGTGTACAACTCTTTCAGCCCTATAGACTGTAGCCTGCCAGGCTTCTCTGTCCATGGGATTCTCCAGGCAAGAATACTGGAGTGGGTTGCCGCTTCCTCCTCTAGGGGACATTCCTGACCCAGGGATCTAATGCACATCTCTTGCATCTCCTGCATTGGCAGGACCACTAGGGCCACCTGGGAAGCCCATATGTATACTTGTGAATGATTCATGTTGATGTATGGCAAAGGCCAGCACAATATTGTAAACCAATTTTCCTCCAATGAAAAAAAAAGGAGGAAAAAAAAAACACAAAAAACTATAAAGATATTAAAATTTTTAAAAAGGAAATTTAAAAAAAATGTCAGAACAAAAAGGTTAAAGAACAAGAATAAATTTATGAAATAAGAGGACCTTGCACAAACCAATGATAACCAAAAGCTGCAAACTGGAAATAATATTGTTCAAACCCCCGTGCCTGAAGTTCATCATACAATTTAAAACATATATTTTTATGATAATTTTTACGAACCACACTGCTGCTTAGACCTCCTGAACACTTTAGCTCTGGGATAGCCTTCCCCATAACTTGGCCCTCCAGCAGTCTCTTTAGAACACTGTCTCTAAGTGTCCCTCACAAGAGAGGTCAGCCTAGAACTTAGAGGACACAGAATCTCTAGGACAGTGAGGAAATTCAGTGGAGTAAAGATGCACCTGGAAGTGAGGAAGACTACATTGATGATCTGGAAAACCAGTCTTCTGACCATCTAAGTACCCAGCCAGAAACCAAGGCACTGGTATCAACTTCCTTCTGGGCTTCCACTCTCCCTTCACTCAGCATTCTCCTTCCCAGCTAAGTACTGATAGATCTCGGTTTGTCCTGCTCCTCTCTATCTACATGGCTCCATCTCCTCTCTCCTAGATCACTGTCCAGACTCCTCTTCTGTTCCCTTCTCTGCCTCAGTCCACTCTTGCTTCCAGAGGGAATTTTCTAGAGAAACATGCAGTATTAAGTCATCAGACCCAGAGTTCAAATATTAGCTCTCACTGTGTGTCTTTGAGAAAGAACTTTCCAGCTCTGAGCCTTCTCTCTCAAAAATACGAATATCCAGAGAACTGCCTTCAGTGAGTCCATGAGGATTCACATAAAAGCCTCTGAGTTTACCTCTGAGTAAGTAAATAAATAAATGTAGTTTTTTACAAAAATGATGCCAGAACTTACTGTGATATATGGCAAATATTTTCTCATCTCTCTCTCATTTTCTCTCTCATTAGAATGTGAGATAGGTTCTTAAAGTTAAAAAAGGTTTCTTTTATCTGTTTCTTCACACCAGGGAAATTCCTGATACCTGGTAAGCACTAAATAATTGCCTATTAAATAAATGAGAGAGGATAAGTGACTTGTCAAAGGTCACATAGTTATTTACAGAGTTAGAGTTGAATCTGAAGCATTTTCCATGAATGGAATACTGTGATGTATTTTCAAGATACAGTAAAATGCTCTCATTGGATTCTTTATCATCATACAGGGAGGATCTGTCTGATAGGTATATCTCAAAATCTTGTGTCACAGAGGTATTGTTTATATTCTCTTTTTAGCAAAAAAACAACAGTTGAACAACCATATAAATTAGCAGTTTGACAGGCAAAATAATTTCAGCAGTACTTCCTAACCTTAAGTGAGGAATCATTTTTTTCATACAAAAACTATAAAAACTTTAGTACATGATAATAATTGTACTTTTAGCATGTATTGAGAAACACATATACGTAAAACTCCTTGTACTTGTGACAACTGCATGGTTCTTAGAGAACTGCACTCCATAGTCTGGGAGTCATAGGTTTAATTGAAAGATCACTAAAGTGAAAGTACAGAAATTTGGCTTCTTATTCAGTTCTGCAACTGCCTACATGACCTTGGCCCAGGACATGCCCTTTCTAAGTCTCAAAGCTCTTTTACTTACAAACGAGGTGCTGGATTTAATATGTCTATATCAGGCTTTGCACTGCACAACTCACAACCCCAGGGATAACTTTCACATAGATTACAATGCAAATGATGCTCCTTTGGATGACCAAGGCAACAGCTCTGCTTAGGAAACTTCCAGCTGACTCTAAATAGGCTCTATTCTAAGTGGACAATGTGCAAAGATTTAGGTCACTTGTTCCCAAAAGTGCCAGCCATTCTCATTATCTTCTCATAGTCCTTCATAACCAACTTGACAACTTGAGAATGTCAGGAAGCACTCTGACACTATACTTTTATAAGAAGCACTCTGACACTATGCTTAAACTTTCTCCTTCTTACTCCCTCCAATCTCATCTCTCCTCTTCCAAAACATTCTTTATGGGCAAAATGACACAGAGCAGGTCTTTTGGAGTCCCCTGGGTTTCTTTCTAAGGTTAAATCAAACATTCTTGTTAAAAGCTCTGAGGCTTTCCAAAGCCAAGTGCACACATTCTTTCTGAACCACATCTGGCCCTTGTATCACTTCCAGAAGCAGTGATCATGGAGATTAGACGTGACACATTACATCAGCTCATCTCTTCCATCCTCTGGCACTGCCCTGGAGAAACAATGACAGTGGACAGGAATTCCTGCACTCCTACATCTCCTTGTAGTTCTCACCATTAGACTTTTTGGAACATAGTTCTCATTGAAAAGTATTCCTGAAATATAAGCCCTGAACTTGCATATAAAGCACACTGGAGGGAAGAAGTATGAGAAGGAGGAAAGGAAAAAAGTGCATTGTGAGAGGAGAGGGTCAAGGGAAGAAGGAAAGAAATGCAATATGTCAGGCATTTTAATCAACAGCTTACTTACATTATTTTATTTAATCCTTTCAACTATCGTGTAATTTATGCACTGTTACTTTTCCTTTGAAAAAAATGACAATCAATGCTGAGAAAGGTTAAAGTATTAAAAGTGTTAGTAGTTCAATCATGTCCAACTCTTCGCAACCCCATGGACTTAGCCCACCAGGCTCCTCTATCCATGGGATTCTCCAGGCAACAATACTGGAGTTGGGTGCCATTTTTCCCCGAGGCAGTCTTTCCAACCCAGGGATTGAACCCACATCTCTTACAGCTCCTGCATTGGCAAGCAGGTTCTTTACCACTAACGCCACCAAACATGTGCATAAAGTCACAATTTTAACATCATATTTCATGTGGTACCCATATCCTACTTACTAAAATAGCAAGATCTAGTACAGAGAAAGAAAGGAAGTACCAACTATTACAAAAATGTCTACAGAATTTTAAAATATATAAATACATCTTATTTCTGATCAAACTTCATACTTTTACACATGATAAAAATGAGGCCCAAAGAATTTTATGTAAATTCCCCAAATCACACAGTGACTTGTTGGCAGGGACATAACAGGAACTCTAGTAATGTAAATACCAACAATGTGATTTGTGATTTTGTGCAGAGAATGAAATAGCCCTTGGAATAAATGTCTTGGCCCCAAATTCTAGCTCCAGAATATACTGACTGCTAATTTTTGTAAAAATTTCTTGACTTCTGTTTACAGGTTCTTGTTAGCTAGAAATAAACAAACAAACAAACAAACAAAAACTCACCATAATACTGAGCTAGAAGGGCTTTAGGAAGACTAGAGACATTGTATGCACAATGCCTGGCACACGGGGTGTGTTTCAGCTGCAATTTTTTGGCTGTGGAAACAGAGATTGACATATTTATGGATTATAAAGATGTCATAAACATTTTCATGGGTACCAGAGGGCAGAAAACAAAATGGCCCCATAGACTCAGCATCTGAAGGTGCAGCTACCAAGTCTCTTGTCCATCTCTGAGACGATTCTTCTTTGCTCCTGTTTGTGAATAACCCTATTATTCATTCTCTGTTAAATAAAAATCCTCCATTTGTTCATTTTACACATTTTCCATTCTGGCCACTCCTGGTAGCTATATCACAGCTTTCAATTCCAGTGCTAACCATTAATCCATCAAGTTATCTATGTCTCTATGTCTATGTCTCTATGCCTATGCCTATATCTATATCTCTAGATATATATGTCATACGTCTATATCGTGTTGGTAGCATTCACAAGATAGATAACGTGACTGCATCCCACTGTCAGTAAATCGGTGGTCTTGTATCACAATTCTATCCCATGTCCAACTAAAGATGGGTATTTTGGGAGACATGAGACCCAATATACCCCATGGGGGGAAAAAAAAACAACTAAGATTCTGTGAGGAGATCAACTTGTGTTTGAATCTAGGTTCCTTTACTCATATACAGGCTGTATGACTTGAGTAAACAACTTAACCTTTTTGAGATTCTATTTCACACTTCAAATGTGAATAAAAATAGTACCTTCTTAAGAAAGTTGTTATAAGAAATAAAAAAGATACATGTATATCAGGGATCACTTATTAAATGTTCAAAACTGCTGACTAGTAAAAGTTGAATATCTAGGCTATGTGAGAGAAGATTCCCTCCAATTTTTTTTTCCTTCACCTAACTAACTCCTATTCATCTTTTAGTTCTCACCTTGGCTCTCCTCTGGAATGTACCACCCAGTATGCTTTCAACTAGTTTATCTATTTCTTCCTTCCACTAAAGTTCCCTAACTTTATCAAATGCATATCTCACTGTACTAAAATCACCTGTTTTTTTTTCCATTTTTTCTCATTTTTTTCATTTTTCTAAGGTAGAATTGACACATAAATTGTACACACACACACACATATATATATACATATTGCCTGGAAAATCCCATGGACGGAGGAGCTTGGTGGGCTGCCGTCTATGGGGTCACACAGAGGCAGACACAACTGAGTGACTTCACTTTCACTTTTCACTTTCATGCACTGGAGAAGGAAATAGCAACCCACTCCAGTGTTCTTGCCTGGAGAATCCCAGGGACAGAGGAGCCTGGTGGGCTGCCGTCTATGGGGTCGCACAGAGTCGGACACGACTGAAGCGACTTAGCAGCATATATATATATTCACCTTTGTCAGCAACCTCCAATCACTCCCCTCCTTTAAGGCTGACAATGTCCCTTTTCTCTTGCAGACAAGTCACTCGCCTATTATTGCTGCAGTCTTGTTAGGTTCAGTTCATCAAGTCACAATCTGTGTGCCCCAAAACAACACACTCACTGCCCTGTGAGCATTTCTCCATTTGTAAAAACCTCTGTAGAGACCAAGGAAAGAGGTTCCCAGCTTTGGAATGGTGTTTGTTTTTTAAATATTCAATCCCATATTTGTTCAATTGAGAGGGCTGAATGTGGGAGATTCTCTGGAGATAAATGAATAGAATGAATCACTAACACACACTAAAAATTACCATATTGCCTCAGGTTGGTACAACTCTGGCAAAATGAAAGGATGTGTGCCTGCTCAGTTGCTTGGTCATGTCCAGCTCTTTTGGGACCCCACGGACTGTAGGCTACCAGACTCCTCTGTCTGTGGGATTTTCCCAGGAAAGAATATTGGAGTGGGTTGCCATTTTCTCTTCCAAGGGGTCTTTCTGACTCAGGTATCACAACTGTATCTCCTGTTTGGCAGGTGAATTCTTTAAAACACTGAACCACCTGGGAAGCTCCAAAGACAGAGCACTGATCAAAACCAATGGATAATTTATGTATGTATTTTCCAGTTAGCCATGCAATAGAGATATGACATGCCATGGACGTGGCCCATAATGCCACTTTATTAAATGCATCCCACACTGATTGTAGAGTAACCAGTGTCTCTATCCTCAGGATTAGTGGGAAGTAACAGCCCTGTGACAAGGTCTGACTTTCTTAAACAGGTATAAAACTCACTGTGAACTGCTCTGACTGTATTTTTATCTTTATTCAGAAGGATTTAATAGACTTGTTACACAATTACCTAAACATTGGATTAAAATACATGAAAGGCACAGTGAAGTCTTTGCTATAACAAACATTTATTGTTGGGTATTTTAGAAATCTTGTCTCTGCATAATTCAGACCAAACTGTAGGTATCATTTGATTCAATCAAACTGCCAGTGCTTGGAGGGATATCAGCTAAGTGTTCGGAGGGATATCAGCTAAGTACCATTCCTTTTTGTTTTACTTCTAGAGAAACTGAGGCATAAAACCTTTTGGAATATAGTTTAGACAATAAAACAATAAAAAAATGAAGTCATAGAAATTTTGTCTCCCTTCCCATAGAATTAAACTAGAATGCTTCAAGTAAAAATTGCTAACAATGGTTTAACTACTGCAATATTACAACACAGGGGCCATACTTGTCACAGCTGTTCAGTCACTAAGTTGTGTCTGACTCTTTGTGACCTCATGGTTTGCAGCAAGCCACGTTCCTCTGTCCTCCAATGTCTCCCAGAGTTTGCTCAAATTCACATCCATTGAGTCGGTGATGTTATCTAACTATTTCAACCCCTGCTGCTCCCTTCTTTTACTTTCAATCTTTCCCAGCATGAGGGTCTTTTCCAACGAGTTGGGTCTTCGCATCAGGTGGCTAAAGTATTGTAGCTTCAGCAACAGTCTTTCCGATGAAGGTTTATATTATCATACCATAAATAGAGTGCCCTTATTTAATAAATAGGAAAGGCTTTTGAAGCTCTGCTAAGTAGGTTGAAAATTAGCTCTAGGGCTAAGGCACTGCCTTAAGGGACAGCATTGCAGCAATGGTGTAATACAGGGTTTCTCAGAGTGTATTCTACCAAAACAGAAAGAAAGAAATCCCAAATAATGCTTCTTGAGAAAGGTCAAATAAATATAAAAATCATTAAATGTGTGTTGTACCTCCTTTTGAAATGGACACTAGCATGCAAAGGACTTTGAGAAACCTTCCTTAGGCCACATCAATAGAGACCTTGGCTCCAGGTTTCCTTCTCACTCCATTCCTGGGTTTATATTCACTTTACCCGAACAGAGATCTGATTGGCTTAACTGGGAGTCAAAAACAAAATCTCTGCTTAGGACGTTGCACTGAATTGGTTTGACCTTAAGGAAACCACTTAATGAACTGATTACCATGTATGATGAACAAAATTACTCCAGTGATTGTTTGTAGCTCTGAAATTATAATCTAAATAGAATTTTAGGCCATTTACACATTTCATGGTTGTCTTAGGAAAACTCCTGAATGTTTCTTTGCTATTTTCCCAAACCTTTTTCTAAACTGTGCTGTATCGAGAGGCTCAAGACAGTTTAGTTTTATTTTCCTCTGAAATGGTTTTCTTTGTGAAGTCTGAAATGTGGTCAAAATAAAGTAAAGAGGGATCTGACCTCTAAAATGGAAAGTTTCTCATACTGTAAAAGCCAATAATAAAAAGTAGGTGGGAAAAAGAAGATGGAATCTCATTTTATGTTTGGAATTCAGCTCTCAAACTATATGCTTCTGCCAGGTGGCCATCCTCCGATATTTGTTTGCTGTCCCACATAGTAAAGGGATTAGTCACTCTTTGGGTCAGTTTAGACTTTCCTACAACAGTTTAATGAAAAGAGAACAGCAGACAAAAGGCAAGGTAAGCTCTTCTCATTCTCTCTTTCCTCTTCTACCCAAAGAAAAAGGATATTAGTTAGATTCCAAGTCACCAGTTGGGAGACATTTACAATAACAGGTCAGTCAGTCAGCCAGTCAGTTCAGTCGCTCAGTCATGCCTGACTCTTTGCGACCCCATGAATCACAGCATGACAGGCCTCCCTGTCCATCACCAACTCCTGGAGTTCACTCAAACTCACGTCCATTGAGTCGGTGATGCCATCCAGCCATCTCATCCTCTGTCATCCCCTTCTCCTCCTGCCCCCAATCCCTCCCAGCATCAAAGTCTTTTCCAATGAGTCAACTCTTCGCATGAGGTGGCCAAAGTACTGGAGCTTCAGCTTTAGCATCATTCCTTCCAAAGAACACCCAGGGCTGATCTCCTTCAGAATGGACTGGTTGGATCTCCTTGCAGTCCAAGGGACTCTCAAGAGTCTTCTCCAACACCGCAGTTCAAAAGCATCAATTCTTTGCCACTCAGCTTTCTTCACAGTCCAACTCTTACATCCATACATGACCACAGGAAAAACCATAGCCTTGACTAGACAGACCTTTGCTGGCAAAGTAATGTCTCTGCTTTTGAATATGCTATCTAGGTTGGTCTTAACTTTCCTTCCAAGGAGTAAGCGTCTTTAATTTCACGGCTGCAGTCACCTCTGCAGTGATTTTGGAGCCCAAAAAGATAAAGTCTCACACTGTTTCCACTGTTTCCCCATCTATTTCCCATGAAGTGATGGGACTGGATGCCATGATCTTCGTTTTCTGAATGTTGAGCTTTAAGCCAACTTTTTCACTCTCTTCTTTCAGTTTCATCAAGATGCTTTTTAGTTCCTGTTCACTTTCTGCCATGTCACTGTACATCAAAATATGAATCAATGAGTGTGATTCTTTTCCTCCTTCATTGATAGAACCATTGAAGCAAAGTGATCTGTGACATTTTGTCACCTGCAAAGCTCAGCCCTGTCTCTGCTATTCTCTCTTCTGCACCCTTTAGCTGGACTGTAAACTTATTTTCTGGCTGTCACACAGGTGCTTATCTCTTTCCTCTCTCAATGTATCTAGAGACAAAAGATGACTATGGCCTTTGCCTGTTCAGGGCAGGCCAAGGATGAGATAAGATACTAGGGGAGATGGTAGAGATAGGCAGATCCCAGGTCAGACTACCTACTTTAGCAGAGCTTATGAGATTTCTGCCTGGAAGACAGTCTAACTTATTAATACTTAAGTATGAGTTTGTTTCTCTTTGTTAAGATTCTTATTTGTATATTTATTTCTTCAATAATATCTATTAATAAAGATGTCCAATGTGGACTGAGAAATACAATAGTATATGAAAACATGATGCTTGACCTTGGAGACTTTACAATTCTGTGGAAGATACAAAAATCAATCACATGTAGAAAGATAATATTTTGAAAAATAACCAAACATTTCTTCCCCAAATCATCCTTGTTGCCCTGGGAAAGTGTGAATCAGCTTGGAGAAAAGGTAGATTAAGTTTCTGAATGGGTTTTTTGAACTTACTACAGGGACAAATGTCTTAAAAGCAAATGAAATGAAGTTTAAAAAAACAAAAAACAAATTTGACCTCAAATATCAAGAGGAGGCAAAATCTTAAAGAGGTGGATGCCAAGTTTATCCATAGCTTTATACTAGAAGGCAATCAGGGATGATCCAGCTTTCATCCAGTTCATCTGGATCTTTCATCCAGTTATCATTGAAACCGGGAGAGAAAGCAAGAGAGTGAGCCTGTGGTTGGTGTGGATTGCTGAGAAAGGACCCCTGGCTCAGACTCCTGCTCAGACAAAATCATAAATATGCCAGACTACAGCAGGGCCTCACCTCCCCTACTGCATTCTGAGAAGAAGGCAAGGCTTATAGGAAAACAAAATTCTATCATGACATCACATCCCCGCTGTAGCTATCGTTGAGTGAGGTGTCCTAGGTATTGAACCTGGAGGCAGCCTCATAGAGCACAGAAGATCCCAGCAGGGTATAGAAAACCAACTAAGTTTGAAAGCAACCTCAACTGGCTGCAACCAAGAGAAAATCAAGTCCTAAAAATAGATCAGCAGGCCCTTGGGGTGAAAATGAGGATTAGACAAAGGTCATGAATGTGGCAATCAGAAGTCACAGCTGGATCAGGTATAGTCAGCAGGCTCTCAGGGTAAAAATGAGGAAGACACATAGGACATAAATGTAGCAATCAGAGCTGATGGTAGGATCAGGTGCAGCAGCAGGAAATGCCAGCATAGGAAGGAACAAAGAAGAGCAGGCAGATATCAGCACAGGTCAAAGAGAGTAGAGAACCATTATGAAGAAGGTACTCCATTCCTTCTTAGGTCCAGGAACTCATATCCTCCTAAGAGAAGGGAAGGAGCTGAAGGAGGGAAAGCTTGTGAGCTGAAAGAATAGTTTTTATCCCAAAGAGACTGAGAAAAACATCTGAAAGGGACTTGTGACATTATGAATGGAAATAGAATCCCAGGAACTAAAACCTGTTGAATAAAATAAAGGAAATCCTATCTTTGTACATATTTGTACTTTGTAACTATTAAAGTTCATAAAAGCACAATTTATATTTACAAATGTGAAAAACACTGCAAAAAAAATGATAGGGTGTCATACAGGTATGCAATAGGTCTAAGAAAAGGCTTCCCCACGGAGTTGACCTTTCAATTAGACTTTAAGGATGTATAGGCATGAAAAACTTAACAGTTAAGCAGAAGAAGAGAATAGCACTTTAGACACATGGAACAGCAAGTGCAAAGGTGCCAAAGACAGGAGTGAGCATGAGATGTTCATAGAAAAGAAAGTCAGCCAAGAAGGCTGCATAATGGAGAGTGTGGAGACGTATGAGACTAGGGTGTGGACTTGGGAGTACAGGGAAGGTGAACAGAAACCAGACCCCATAGGAACTTGTAAGCCATGTTGAGAATGATGAGACCCCTTTGAAGTATTCCAAGTGGGAGAGTGACACCATTACATCTGTCTTACAAATACTATTCTACCAAACTGTGGGAATGGACTACAGGTGAGCAAGAATAAAGATATGGAGATCATTTAGGGGGCAAGTACAGTGGGTAGGGATGAGGTAATAGAAAAGGGGAAGAATGGGAGGTGGAAAGATCTAGATAAATATGACAAATAAATCAAATGTTAACAATCAAAAGAACTTATAAAAATGGATTCCAAATGAAAGTGGGGAAAAGGCACAAAGGACTCAATAAGGAGAATGGTTGTAGCTATATTTGGGTACAACTATATACCTTAGTAGTATAAGCTCATTTCACATGCTAAAAAAGTAATGCTCAAAATTCTCTAAGCCAGACTTCAAAAGTACATGAACCATGAACTTCCAGATGTTCAAGCTGGATTTAGAAAAAGCAGAGGAACCAAATATCAAATTGCCAACATCTGCTGGATCATCAAAAAAGTAAGAGAGTTCCAGAAAAATATCTACTTCTGCTTTACTGACTATGCCAAAGCCTTTGAAAATAACCTCAGATATGCAGATGACACCACCCTTATGGCAGAAAGTGAAGAGGAACTAAAAAGCCCTTGATGAAAGTGAAAGAGGAGAGTGAAAAATTTGGTTTAAAGTTCAACATTCAGAAAACGAAGATCATGGCATCTGGTCCCATCACTTCATGGGAAATAGATGGGGAAACAGTGGAAACAGTGTGAGACTTTATCTTTTGGGCTTCAAAATCACTGCAGATGGTGACTGCAGCCATGAAATTAAAAGACACTTACTCCTTGGAAGGAAAGCTAAAACCAACCTAGATAGCATATTGAAAAACAGAGACATTACTTTGCCAGCAAAGGTCTGTCTAGTCAAGGCTATGGTTTTTCCTGTGGTCATGTATGGATGTAAGAGTTGGACTGTGAAGAAGGCTGACCGCAGAAGAATTGATGCTTTTCAACTGTGGTGTTGGAGAAAACTCTTGAGAGTCCTTGGACTGCAAGGAGATCCAACCAGTCCATTCTGAAGGAGATCAGCCCTGGGTGTTCTTTGGAAGGAATGATGCTAAAGCTGAAACTCCAGTACTTTGGCCACCTCATGCGAAGAGTTGACTCATTGGAAAAGACTCTGATGCTGGGAGGGATTGGGGGCAGAGGAGAAGGGGATGACAGAGGATGAGATGACTGGATGGCATCACCGACTTGATGGACATGAGTCTGAGTGAACTCCAGGAGTTGGTGATGGACAGGGAGGCCTGGCGTGCTGTGATTCATGGGGTCACAAAGAGATGGACACAACTGAGCGACTGAACTGAATTGAACTGAAACCTTTGACTATGTGGATCACGACAAACTGTGGAAAGTTCTTCAAAAAATGGGAATACCAGACCACTTGACCCGCCTCCTGAGAAATCTGTATGCAGGTCAAGAAGAAACAGAACTGGGAATGGAACAACAGACTGGGTCCACATGGGGAAAGGAGTACACCAAGACTGTATATTGTCATCCTGCCTATTTAACTTATATGCAGAGTACATAAAATGAAATGCTAGGCTAGATGAAGCACAAGGTGGAATCAAGATTGCTGGGAGAAATATTAATTACCTCAGATATGCAGATGACACCACCTTTATGGCAGAGGGCAAAGAACAACTAACGAGCCTCTTGATGAAAGTGAAAGAGGAGAGTGAAAAAGCTGGCTTAAAACTCAACATTCAGAAAACTAAGATCATGACCTCTGGTCCCATTACTTCATGGAAATAGATGGGGAAACAGTGGAAACAGTGGCTGACTTTATTTTTATGGGCTCCAAAATCACTGCAGATGGTGACTACAGCCATGAAAATAAAAGATGTTTGCTCCTTGGAAGAAAAGCTAGACAGCATATTTTAAAAGTGTAGACATTACTTTTGTCAATAAAGGTTCATCTAGTCAAAGTTATAGTTTTTCCAGTAATCATGTATGGATGTGAAAGTTGGACTATAAAGAAAGCTGAGCACTGAAGAAATGATGCTTTTGAACTGTGGTATTGGAGAAGAAGACTCTTGAGAGTCCCTTGGACTGCAAGGAGATCCAACCAGTCCATCCTAAAGGAAATCAGTCCTGAACATTCATTGGAAGGACTGATGCTGAAGCTGAAACTGTAATACTTAAAAAAGTGTAGACATTACTTTTGTCAATAAAGGTTCATCTAGTCAAAGTTATAGTTTTTCCAGTAATCATGTATGGATGTGAAAGTTGGACTATAAAGAAAGCTGAGCACTGAAGAAATGATGCTTTTGAACTGTGGTATTGGAGAAGAAGACTCTTGAGAGTCCCTTGGACTGCAAGGAGATCCAACCAGTCCATCCTAAAGGAAATCAGTCCTGAACATTCATTGGAAGGACTGATGCTGAAGCTGAAACTGTAATACTTAGGCCACCTGATGCAAAGAACTGATTCATTGGAATACACCTTCATGCTGGGCAAGATTGAAGGCAGTAGAAGAAGGGGACTACAGAGGATGAGATGGTTGGATGGCATCACTGATTCGAAGGATATGAGTTTGAGTAAACTCCCAGGAAGCCTGGCATGCTCTAGTCCACGAGGTCACAAAGACTTGGCAGACACAACTGAGTGACTGAACTAAACTGAACTGATACAATTTAGTAATATTACTATCAAAATCACTTAATTCTCTTTTAATACATAGTCTTTAACCTAAGAAGAATGGGAAACAATATCATGAATTATACTTCACATGACTTCCTAGATAAAAACAGTTCATAGTTCAAAGCTTTAAAAGCACTTTACCAGTGAAGCTAAAGCTAATCATTTGCCTTTGCTAACCAAGCATTTAAAAGCTAGTTTTAAATTTACAGGTCGTTTTTTAAATAATTCCCATTTTATTTGTGTTCTATTACCTAAACCAAGAGTAGCCCACACATACATATACACAGAAACCCTAAAATATGTAGATTCACCATATACGGAGATAATCTCATTGCTCTTTTTTTTCCCTTGGCCTTGCCCCTGGTTTCACTTGATCCATTTATTTGTTTACTCAAACTTTAAGAACATAAATATGCCCAAATGAAGCATAATACTCTGTTTCTTGTCAATGTTCAGGAAATGGACTGCATGCTTTCATAGCTTTTCTCTTTGAAAAAAGTTGGAAAATAGACACATCTGTGGGGTAACAAAGAAGTACATATTAAAAATTCTGTGCTTGTCTAGACATAATCAAACTCATTTCACAGTAGGTGTTAAATACTTCTAATTAAAGTAACTTAAGAAAATTTTTAAAAATTCAAGAATGGTAGCAAAATGTTAATTCAAAAATCAAAATTCTTATTTTTCCCAAGCTCCACTTTGGTCTCCATAGTAACCAGAACAGTTACTGGTCTGACTGTCTGCTAAATAATTATATATATTCAATAAACATATATTACATATTTTATATAGATACGTATAGGTATATATGAGAAATATTGACAGAGGTAACATTTTTTTTTTAAGTAGCATGCTATCTAACCTATTCTTTCTTCTCCAAGTTTCCTCACAGCTCTTCTTTGTCAAAGTCTCCTAATCAACAAAGATTGATATTTTCCAGG
>SJXQ01011639.1:14146-29312 GCA_006408695.1 Aepyceros melampus
GTGTCGCTCCCGGGGGGCCGCAGGCGACGGAGCCTCCCGGCTCTGCGGATCGCTTCTCCGAAACCCGCGGAAGGCGCGATCTGGGGGAGGGGGCTCAGGGCGTCCGTCCCCGCGTCTGCACCGCTGGCGGCCTCGCCTGGGCTGGGAAACGTGAACCCAGGCCCGCAGGGTCGCGGGGTGGGGGGGAGATGTGCGTGGGGGGGAGCTGTGGCCCCCTCCGCGGCCTCCCTTCCCCACCTCCCCCCCTCCTCTCTGCGCCGCCTCTCCGCGGAGAAACCCGGCCGCGGATCCAGGGTCCGGAGCCTGCGGGCGGGGAGGTTGAGGCATCTCAGGAATTCGCTGGGAACCAGATGGACGCTCCAGGGCTGGGCTGGAGGCGCTGGCCCCGGGTTCAGCCCTGCCCCTGACCCTCTTGTGACCTTGGGCAGTCCCTCCTCCCCTGACCACGTGGGCCAGACGCTGGTACCTAGCCTTGGGGGTCCTTCAGGTCAGACCCCCCAGCTGGCAAGGAGTCGGATTAAAGGACCGTACTTGGGGGCTGGAACAGCCACAGCCCAGATGGGGCAGGAGAGAGCAGGGTGTCTGGGAAGGTACCACGCGCTGTTGTGGGTATCAGGACACTGTCTCACCTGCCAGCCTAGGGGGAGCCCTCGTGGACTGAGGGGCTCTGATTGCGGGCAAACCTCTCCTCTACCCAGCTAGCTGGCCCTGTGAGGAGGCAGGGCTGGTTGCAGAGATGTGATCAGGCTGTCCCCTTGTCCCCACAGTCATGGGGAAACACCCGCCGCAAGTGTCTGCCAGGCAGCTGCTGCTTTAAATCGCTAAGCTCTCCACTGTCATAGCAGATCTGTTCCTGGACCAAGGGAGCGGAAAGATGACAGTGGGTGTCCCCTCCCCGGGCCTGTCCGGGAGCTTCAGCCCCTGGGCGGGCGATTGCTTGCCTGGTCAGCTTTGTGTTCTCCGCTCTGAGCATGCGCCGCCGTTGGGTGGGGGTGGGGCCCTTGCTCCGCACTCTGGGGAGCCCCTGCTCTGACTCTGCCGTCAGTCTCCAGTGGACAGGGTGCAAACCCTGGGAGCCGGGCTCTTGACCAAGATGACCTCTGGTCACCCTCCACTGCCCCCAGCTTTAGTCCTGGCTCGTCACTTGGGCTGGCCCGGCGGCCAAACCTCTGCAGCCGAGAGTGGCTAGAGAGCTGGTGTGCAGTGGGGTTTGATAGGAGGGAAGAAAAGCGGCCCCAGGAGCCCCCAGGGGCCGGAAAGGACAGGCTGGCAGGTGTCCAGGCAGCCGCATCGCCGCGGCCCAGCCCCGAGCATGAGTGCCGCAGGGAGCACGTGAGGGCCGCCTCCCCTTAGAGCTGGGGAAACTGAGGCCAGAGAGGGGCAGGCACATGCCGAAGGTCACACAGCACCCCGGGGCCCCAGCTCTCCAGCAGTCTGGCCGTCCTCAGGGAGCTGCAGCCTGGGGGAGGCTCGGCGGACTCGGCGTCCCCCCCGCCCTGGAGGTCCCTGCAGTGGAGGAATGAGGACAGGGCCTCTGGCTCCACACAATTCGCGAGCGTTGTCATCTCGAGTCTCGTGACTGGAGTCGCCACCCTTCCCTGTGGTGCCCTTCCAGCCACTTCTCTGTCCACCCCACTCCTGCTGGCCCCACAGTGACACCCATGATCTGAGTCAGGCCCCTGCCCCGTTGTGCAGACGGGGTGCCCAGGCCAAGGCAGCACTGGGACCCCCCCAAGTCCTCAGCTGTCCTTCGACCCATGCTCTGACTCGGGGTGCTGAGTTCCTAAGCACCCCTAGAAGAGCACAGTCATTCTTTGTTCTTGCAGGGAGCTCCCATCATGGGGGTGTGCAGGCTGGAGCGGAACACTAACTGGTCAGGGAGGTTGACCAGATGTCTTGTCACCCCGCCCATTGCCCCTGTCAGGAGGTGTTTCTGATATGAAAGAAACATCACATGGGCGGGTCCCTGTAGAGGCCGCGGTTCCCACCTCCTACCGTTGTTCAGACTCACATCTAGGGGCAGCATCTTCCAGTGCCCACTGCCTGCCCACTGGAGGCAGCCTTCGGCCCGCCTGTTTTGGTGCCTGCCAGGCCCACCGCACCGATGCCACCCAAAAACCTTCAGGCATCCATGTAATCTCATGCAGAATCTGTGTCCTCCTTCCCTGGGGTCCCATCGTCCCTGAACTGGGGAGGGGTCAGTGTGCAGGGCCAGAGGTGGGCCTGACTTCAGGACACCCACCGCCCCACCCCACCCCCACCACCTGGACCCCGCAGTGGAGTCCCACGCAAGTGCTGGCTTAGAAAGGCAGGGTGCAGGCAGTCAAGTTCGTGGTGACTTTTCAGAGCTGGGTGCGTGTGGCCTTCTGGCCCAGCACAGTCGCGGTTCAAACCCCGCAAACGTCTTTCCAGCCTTAGCTCTGTGCCAGGCCTCGTCACAGGGTCTCACTCATTCCCGTTTCATCTGGGAAGCCACAGACCCGTCTGCTAACATGCCTGAAGGCTCTAGAATCATAAGGTCAGAACAAGGATGTCAGCCCCACGGCCAGCAGCACCCGCAGGAGATGCTGCCCCTTCTTGCCCACTGCAGGCTGGAGTCCCTTCTGTGACTCGGGCCCTTGCGCCCGGACAGCTGGGCAGCTTGCACACTCAGACGGCCCAGGGGAGGCGCTCCGAGGGGCCTGACCCTGAGAATCCCCTCGGGCTCTGCAGACTGAGACAGACAGGCTCTCGATGGGACCCTGTCGTTCTGTCTAGAATCGGGGGGCCTGGGCCACTGCAGTCCTGCGGGATGACAGCTCCCCTTCCCCAGACCCTGAATCCCCCCGAGGGCGGGACAGTAGCCCAGGCACCTGCTGGTCCCCAGCGCCAGGGGCTAATGCGAGTCTTTGTTGTGCTCAGCGAGTTGGAGCCAAACAAGAAAGAAAGCAGTGCGTTCTCCTTGCTGGAGGTATGCACGCCGAGGTGGTCCAGAAGAGTCCTGTGTCTCGGGTGAGGTCCCCTGGAGGGCCATTTTAGCTGCGGGACTCCCACAGCCAATGACTTAAAAAAAAAAATTATCCAAGGACTTAGTGAAAGCTATCAGGATGGTAGTGTAGGTTTGGAAAAGCGCTCAGCGCCAGGCTGTTCTGATAAAGACAGTTGCCCCAGGCTGTTATGGCGGCGCTTCATTATTCTGCTTCTCCAGATTCAGGACGAGGATCGGGTCTTGGACACGGTCAAGGGGCCTACGTGAAAGTGAAAGTGTTAGTCGCTCAGTCATGTCCAACTCCTTATGACCGCACGGGCTGCAGCCCACCAGGCTCCTCCGCCCATGGGATTCTCCAGGCAAGAGTACTGGAGTGGGTAGCCATGCCCTTCTCCAGGGGATCTTCCCGACCCAGGGACCGAACCTGGGCCTCCCACGTTGCGGGCAGATTCTTTACTGTGCGAGCCGCAAGGGAAGCCCGTGCACACAGCCCTCTGAGCCTCAGTCTCCTCTGCTTTGGAGTGGGAGTGATGGCAGGCCCCTCCCCAGGCGGCTGTGAAGGTAATTCTGGAAAGTGTGGCAATGTCACGTGGCTAGCTTCTCTTTTCTCCTCTGAGGATATTGAAAAGCTACTAAGTGTTTCTAAGGCCTCAAAGTCCCAATCGAAACGCCAGCTCCATTGATTTTCTCATTCAACGAGTATTTCTGGAGCACCTACACACCAAACGCCCTGCCCTCTGGGAGCTTTGATTCCAGTGGCAGGAGACCCACAGCAGATGAGGAAGCAAAGCAAGAAGAGCGTTCCAGCTGCTGCTAAGGGCTAAGAAGATGCGCCTGCCCTGCTCAGTGTCAAAGGGGCTGAGAAGATGCGCCTGCCCTGCTCAGTGTCAAAGGGGCTGAGAAGATGCGCCTGCCCTGGTCAGTGTCAAAGGGGCTTCGCCATGGAAGAGCCTTCCGAAGGGCGAGGAGAGGAGCCCCCTTCACCCTCCCTTGGGCTCTGGGAGACTGAGACTCCAGTCCCGGCCCTGCGGGCTTCCCACTTGCTGCGCATACTTGGGCAGGTTCCTTGCTGTCTCTGATCCTCGGCCCTGGTTGGAAATAGCAGATTAGCCCCTCTCCAGCTCAGGTGCCCCGTGTGGCCGGCCTGTCCTGTCGGGGTGCCTGTCGTACCTGGGGCGCTGCCGTCACAGCAGGAGTCCCAGCCTACCCGCTGTGTCCCACACCACACAGGATCTCCGTCTCAAACCGTCACGCGGAAAGATGCAAAGACAGGCCCAGGAGCAGCACCCTGGCCCAGAGAGGCAGGGCAGCTGAAGCCCGGCCCCGCTCCCGAGGGCTCTGCCTGCGACCGTGGCCCCTCAGAGGCCGCGCCACCCTCACTTCCCTGCTAAGACCATCTTGCTCTCACTGTCTTCCCACCTATCTGAGCAACTCTGTACAGCAACGTGGCCTTGTTCCTGTTCTGAGCTCTGTGCATATGGCTTCCCAGGTGGTGCTAGAGGTCAAGAACCCGCCTGCCAACACAGGACCCGGGTTCGATCCCTGAGTCAAGAAGATCCCCTGGAGAAGGGCTCACCACCTGCTCCAGTATTCTTATCGAGAATCCCACGGACAGAGGAGTTGGTGGGCTACCGTCCACAGGGTCGCAAAGAGGGGGACGCGACTGAAGAGACGCAGCCCGCAGCACGGACGTGGATTTGGGCCGGAGATGTTTGCTCGGGCCTGGCTGCTTCTTGGAGTCACGGGGAGCTGTTGCTCGGCCTCGTCGCGGCTGGGTAGTACTCCACTGCAGCACCAGCCACACTGATTTTCCGTCTGTGTCTTCAGTTCGGGGCTGTGTTCTTGAACACGCCCGCCTCCCAGTGCGTGTTCGGCCTCCTCTCTGCTGTTTGTCTTGAACCGGGCCAGGTGGTACGCGCTGTACGTCATCCCAGAGCCAACTGACCCTGTGGCCCTTCCCTCCCGTCGCCCCCCACGCACCCACCATCCTGTTGTCAGTCTCGGCCGTTTTGGCTCTCCTGGCCGCTGAGCCCCGCATCTTCCCGGCTGCTGGGGGTGCTGAGCTGTGTTCATACGTTTATGGGCTAGTGGGTTCTCCTTGTTGATGGGGCTGCTGAAGCCTCCTGCCTGCCTTGGGCTGCCTTCTTGGTTCTTCTGTTGATGATTTTGAGGATTCTTTAGGTATTCCAGATTCCAGTCCTTCGTCAGTTATACGTGTTGTAAATATCTTGCATTTTTCAGTCTTCCTGGAGTCCCGGAATGAACGTTTCACTTTCAGAGGTCTTAATTTGAGTGATCTTTCACGTCATTTGTGTGAGTGTGTTTTAAGATCCTTTCCTACCCTGCAGTCACGAATTCACCTTTTACATTAGGTCTGTAATTGGTGCTGGTAAATGGGGTGAGATAAGGGTTCCATTTCACACACAGGCACACACGCTTGCACACCAGCCTGCCCAGCAGTTTGGTGTGTCCCTTCACCTCCCTGCTCTGCCCGTCCCCGCCTCCTGCCTGCATACCTTTCCCAGCGGGCAGGAGCCAGGACCGCAGGCCGCATGCTGGAGCCGCGACAGGGACAGCCCCCAGGCCGGGAGGACGGCCCTCCCCCGCTGCCTGCCCGCTCCTGCCGAACAGGTCTGCGGGCCGTCACGTGTCCGCTGGCGCTGAGTCGGGCTCTGGCGGATTAAGCAGGGGCTCAGGGCTTATGACCCGCGCCGGTCGCTGCACAGGCCCCGGGGAGGGCGGACGGAGTTCAGCTCTGGGAGCCACAGAGGAGACCCCCGGGGCCGGCGAGGCTGTGCTGAGGAGGCAGGAGGTCCCCAGCCCCGGCACTGGAACAAGGAACAAGGTGAGAGGGTGGGGCGGCCCGGCTGTGTCTCTCCCACCCGGCTCCGGGAACCTCTGCCTGGAAAACGAAATGTCCCCCACTGCCGCCCCTACTCCGGCCAGACCTTTCCATCTGGGGGGACCCAGAGCCAGGAGGTGGGGGCGGGAGCCCACAGAAGACCTGCCAGAGTTCAGGCCGCTGTGCAGGCTCCCATGAACACACACACAGACACACATACACAGACCCACAGACACACACACACAGACCCCCACACACACACAGACCCACAGACACACACAGACACACACAGACACAGACACACACACCTGCCCACTGGCTCCCGTGAACACACACACACACAGACACAGACAGACCCACAGACACACACACACACAGACCCCCCCCCACACACAGACCCACCCACACACACACACACACATACAGACACAGAGACACACAGACACAGACACCTGCTCAGTGGCTCCCATGAACACACACACAGACACACACACACACAGACCCTCCCCGACAGACACACAGACACAGAGACACACACACAGACACACAGACCCCCCCACACAGACACACACACCTGCCCACTGGCTCCTGTGAACACACACACAGACACACACACACAGACCCTCCCCACACACAGACCCACATACACACATACACAGACCCACTCACACAGAGACACACACACAGACCCCTCCACACACACACAGACACACAGACCCTCCCCGACACACACACACACACACAGAGACACACAGAGACACACACACAGACACACAGACTCCCCCACACAGAGACACACACACACCTGCCCACTGGCTCCCGTGAACACACACACACACAGACACAGACAGACCCACAGACACACACACACACAGACCCCCCCCCACACACAGACCCACCCACACACACACACACACATACAGACACAGAGACACACAGACACAGACACCTGCTCAGTGGCTCCCATGAACACACACACAGACACACACACACACAGACCCTCCCCGACAGACACACAGACACAGAGACACACACACAGACACACAGACCCCCCCACACAGACACACACACCTGCCCACTGGCTCCTGTGAACACACACACAGACACACACACACAGACCCTCCCCACACACAGACCCACATACACACATACACAGACCCACTCACACAGAGACACACACCAGACCCCTCCACACACACACAGACACACAGACCCTCCCCGACACACACACACACACACAGAGACACACAGAGACACACACACAGACACACAGACTCCCCCACACAGAGACACACACACACCTGCCCACTGGCTCCCGTGAACACACACACACACACACACACACGCCTGCCCACTGGCTCCCGAGGAGCTCTGTGTCCTCTGCAGTGATGAGGGCTGCCCTCTAGACGGGGAGGTCACTGCTGCCCCCTAGTCTGCCCCCCAGATCCCAGAGCCTTTCCCCTGGCGATGGCCAGGACCCTCCCCTTGGATGATCTTTACTCCTGTCCTGCAAGGTTGGGGGATTTGCCCATTTAACAGATGAGGAGACTGAGGCTCAGTGAGGGGCTGTGGTCCAGCTGGGACCGGGCTGGGAGGACGGCTCCCAGCACCTCGGCAGCCTGCCTACATGAGCCCAGAGCAGGCTCTGCCCATGGCCTGCCGGGAGACACAGCCCTGGGGCCTCTGGCAGCTCCGGGTGCCTGGGGGCGGGGCGCTGGCCTGGGGGCAGAGCTGACCTGGGCTGTCCCTCGCTGGTGCCTGGAGGAGTGGGGGGCAGGGGGTGACAGTAAGAGGCCCCACCCCTCCAGGTGGCTCTGAAATGCAGTGCGTGAAAGGGCTTCCACACGCGGCCGCTCCCAGCAGGCCCTGCAGACAGCTTTCGTTCGCACGGAAAGGTCAGTACCTGAGTTCACTGCGTCCTCTGAAGCCCTGGGCTTCCATCCCCTTCTTTTCGTCCTGGGCTTTATTTACATGTTTATTCCTCTGCGTTTCCTGTTTGCTTAGGATCGCTCAGCCTTCTGAGAGTGTACGATGCGGCCGACACACGCCCCTGCCCCGCCCCAGAGCAAACCCGGGCGCTGCAGGCGTGATGGTCAGCAGTCCTCCTGTGTGTGTGTGTGTGTGTGTCGGCCGCTGTGTTTTAAAGGGAACACCAGCCTGGGCTCTGCCCCGTCCTGTGACTGCCCTCTGGGCCTTTAAATCACCCACTCGGTTAGAGAGCCCGGGACGGCCTTCCCACAGAGGCCGCGCGTATTTGTAGGAGCTGGCACCAGTTCCTCCTCGTCAGCAGGCCTCGAGGGAGGCTGCAGCCTGGCACAGGGCAAACAGGGGGACTGTTGAGCCGCAAAGAACGGTCCCTCTGTGCCCTGAGAGGGCCCCAGTCGGGGCCCAGCTCCCCATCCGGCCCACCCCCGCGGCGCTGGGTCTGGAGCCCGGGTGGAGCCTGGGGAGCTGGCCGAGGCCCCGCCGGCTGCCAGCTGTCCACCGGGAGACCTTGAGCCTCCTCTGGCCTCCTGACTCCACGCAGAAGCCCAGGGCGCGGGGTGGCCCCAGTGAGAGCGTTGAGGGGCTGTCTCCTCGGGGCCCCCAACACGCCACCCCTTGCCCATTGCAGCCAGGCAGAAACCCATGATGTGGGCCGGAGTTTCCACTCTGCCTGTTACACTTTGACGGTGCTCCAGAGGCAGCCCAGGCCCGGCTGCCGTGCTCCTGTGGGCCTTGTGACTCCTGGACCTGCCGGTAGCTTATCTCTGCTGCGGAAATCTCCCAGAGGGCAGTGGGCAGGGCTTTATCTCTCCCAGCCTCAGAAAGGAAGGCAGCAGTCAGCACCGCATGGCAGAGTACCCCGTGTGTGACTACACGCCCTCATCAGAAGGGCTCCCTGCCCCCTTGAAGGAAGAGCGGGACCCACCGTTGCTGTCGGGGGCGGCAGGGCCCAGGGTCGCGGCCGCCTGGTGTGGCCCCCGTGCAGTTGCTCAGGTTGTGCACTGGGCAAGAGCAGTTTGCAAAGCCCTGCTGCCAAGCTGCAAGCTGGTGAGACGCTGTGTCCCCCAGAAGAGGGCGCCGTTTCCGAATTCACGCACAGCTCCGGCAGCTCTCTGGCGGAGAGGTGCCTGGTGAGGTGTCTCCTCTCCTCTGACATGGGCTTCCTCTGCTCCATTCTCTAGAATCTCCCTCCAGGCCTCTGCTGGTAAGCAGGGGAGAGGCACCTCCAAACACCCTCCGCATCGGTGGGAGCAGCTTGAGTAGACCTAGCCGGGTGAAGCTTCGGAGGGAATGTGGCCCTGGCTTAGGGCAGACCTGGGTCCGCATCTCAGCTCTGGCCACTCCTGGCAGAGCTCCTCCGCCAGGCCCTCCACTTGAGCACCTATTACGGTGGTGCAGTGGTAAAGAATCCACCTGCCAAGTAGGAAACATGGGTTCAATCCCTGCTCCAGGGGATCTTCCCCTGGAGGAGGAAATGGCAACCCACTTCAGGGTTCTTGTCTGGGAAATCCCCATGATCAGAGGAGCCTGGCGGGCTACAGTTCACGGGGTTGCAAAGAGACACAACTGAGTGACTAACAACGACAATAGTATCCCCCCCAAAACCCAAGCATGAAGGACCCTCGCGTCTGGGCCCGGCCCCTCGAGCAGGACCTCTTTATTTATGAAGGCACATTGACTTTAGGACAGACTCACATGAACCAGACGTAGTCATCTCATCCACAGATTTCCTCCAGCACCTAGTGCATGCCAGGCTGGAAATAAACAGTGAGACCCACAGACGTTACTTTTACCCTTTGGAGCTGAATCATGACGGTACAGTCAGGAATACGCAGCTAGAAGAGAGCACCAGACGGAGGGGCTGGCGTGTGCAAAGGCCTGGGGGCAGGAGCCGGCTCCCTGGGCGGGAGGCTGGAGCCGAGTGGGAGGGTGTGTGTGCCAAGTCACTTCAGCCGTGTCTGACCCTTTGCAACCCCATGAACTACACCACTCCAGGCTCCTCTGCCCATGGGATTCTCCAGGCAAGAATACCCAAGTGGGCTACCGTGCCCCCCCAAACCAGGGATCTCCCCGACCCAGGGATCGAACCCGCGTCTCTCACGCCTCCTGCATTCTCAGGCAGGTTCTTGACCACTAGCGCCGCCGGGGGTGGGTGACTGGGAGGGGCGAGGCGGGCGGAGGCCGAAACCCTCTGCAAGGGTTTATGGGCATGGTGAAGAATTCGGTGCCAGCCTCTCTCTCTCCTTAAAGACGTGGCTGCTCGGGCCTTGGCCGCGGCAGGCAGGACCTTCGGTCTTCACTGTGGCGTGTGGGATCCTTAGTTGTCTCATGTGGGGTCTAGCTCCCTGGCCAGGGGACTGAACCCCGGCCCCTGCACGGGGAACACGGAGTCCTAGCCAGCGGGCCACCAGGAAAGTCCCTGCTGCTTAGTTCTTAAGCAGCGAGGAGCCAGGGTTTCCGCCTCCTTGGATCAGTGACTCAGATCGAAACGTCAGTGACGCTGCGTTTGAGTCCTGGCTCCGCTTCCTGACCCAGCCGCACCCCGCTCCCCCCGCCGTGTGACGGCGGGGTAGGTTGTGTTCGGTGGCGCCAGAAGGAGGAGAGCTGAAGGGGAAGCCCAGCGGGGTGTCCGGAGGTGGGCGCAGCTGCCCTGTGGGCGCCTCGCTGTGCAGCCCGCTCGGGGCTGGAGGCCAGGCCGCAGTTCTCCAGCGGGGCGGCAGGGGGCGCGGGCCGCTCGCCGGGCGGGCGGGCTGGCCCCGCGGGTCCCCGCGCGGACCGGCGGGTCGGGGCGGCGCTGGTGAGGCCAGGGTGGGGCCGCGCCCCCCGCCGCTCTCCCCGGCTCCCCAAGTGGCTCCCCGCCCGCAGTTGCCGGCTCTCCGTCTTTCATCCCTCCAGGACCATCCGTCAGCTGTGACCTGAGCTGACGTTTTAAGCCGATCTAAATTTGCCACCCAGCCCGACCAGGGGACAGCTGGGCGAAACCAGCCCTGCAGGGGAGCGCGGGGGCGCAGACCCCCGCTCCCCCGCCCCGGCCAGCGTGGTGCGGGGGACGAGGCGCCCCTCGCGGGCGGGCGCGCGAGTGCCCAGCGACTGCTGGTCCAGCCAGGCCGGGCCCCCAGGAGGCCTGCAGGCCTGGCGGTGCTCCCCCAACCCCCCTACCCCGGGGCCCCCGCTCCTGGCAGTGGGGCTGGGAGCACAGGGCAGCCGGTGGGCGTTCAGTGAAGACGTGTCCTTCCGGCCGGGGGCTGCGTTCCAGGGCGGGATCGCTCACACTTGAGCCATACTGTCCCTGCTTGGGTGCCCACGGGCAGGGCCGAGCCTCTGGAGAGGCCCCCTGGGAGCCCCCCGGATGGGGCACCGCAGGAGGGGAAGGAGGAGTCTTGGGAGAGGTCCCAGCTCTGCGCTCCATGTGGTCACCCTTCGTCAGGGTGATAATTACTACAGACGTGCCTGAAAGGGAACAAATTGCTGTGTGCTTGTAATTATAAATTGCGTTTCTGACACTCCAGGGGTTTCCAAACCTTGATATCTGTGCTGTTTACACATACATTGCAGTCGTTTATGGAAATTACCAGCAAGGCCAGAGCTGTCCGTGGGTCGTGCTTCCTAAGAGATGCTCAGGGCGGCTGTGCCCTGGGAGTCCCTGGGGGTCCCGGGCTGAGCCTCGAGCTGTACTCCTGTGTCGTGGGCTCAGGCTCTCTCTGCAGCCCGAGACTTTTCACACGTGGACCCCCAGGCTGGAATCCTGGCTCTGCGCCGACCAGCTCGGGGGCCACCAGCCACGAAGCCCTCCATGTCCCAGTTTCCTTACCTGGACTAAGTAACAGGACTCGATAACCGGCTCAGAGACCTCAGCATCCAGCGGCAGGCCCTCGGCCTCGGTGCCCAAGGCTCTCCCTGGGCCTGTCGTCCTCTGTTCAGGATGCCAGGAGGCCCACATCCCCAGAGGAGGGGACCCCGGCCCTAGAACCCCGCCTCCCGTCCCCCTGGCAACCAGGCAGCCCTCCCCGGCCTGCGGGACCGTGACCTCATCTCGGTGTTATTTCTTGCTGCAGAGAGCATATTCTCAGATCCCTGGGTTTCTGTTAGTGTGAGACGCAGGCCACAGGTGGGCGTGGAACGATTCCAGGTGAGCCAGGGATGGTACATTTGGTGACGTGGAACTGTCAGATGTGCCCTGCCCCAGGAGAAAGCTGCTCCCCTCCAGGCTCTTTCAGCCCCTCCGATTAGATTACAGATTACACATTACACCGAACGTCTCTTTCAGCCTCTTTATCACTCCAAAAACGCTTAACTATAGGTCCTCTTTTATAGGAAGCAATATATTTTATAGGAACTAGTATATAAAAAAGGCTGCAAGACAGTGAGCACCCCCTCCCCAGCCCCCAGAGGTAATCATCACCCAGAGATATGTCTATCAGAGTGTGTGTGTGTGTCTGTGTGTGTGTTTTCTCCTTCCTTGTAATATATCTTGTATCTCATTCCGTATCAGAATACAGCAAGCATCCTTCTGTTTTATAGCCGCCATCTGTAACATGGATTTTCTATACTTTTAATCTCTGTTTTAAACAAAAACAGAGTGAGCCTCAAGCACAGGCCTTCTGTTGATAACAAGCTCTGAGCAAGGTTTTATAACAGTGTTTGGTTTGGTGATTTACTTTTATGACAAAATTCAATATATGCTCAGCACCAATGACTTTTCACTGATGGAGCGGATATAATGTGTGCTGATATACAGAATACTATTAAGTAATTGGCACACAGGTGCCATGTGGTTGCTTGGAAAACTAACCTGGGGATAAATCCAGGCCACTTCTGCCGGCTCCCCCGCCCCTCCAACACCCTCCTATACAATGAAGCCCCTGCCCTATCGTCCAGCCTCATTCCTCACAGCTCGCCCATCCCCACACTTCATGCCCCCGTGTAGGCCATTCCTGTACCTGGAGTGCCCTGCAGTGGGTTCCCGTTTGTGCCGCAGATCCCAGTCCAGGCTCCCCCTGCTCCGGGAAGCCCTCCCTGATGGCCTCCCTCCGCCCGCAGTTGCTCCTGGCCCTGTGCCAAGTCAGTCTCACGACTGCCCTGATCACCCACCTTAGTTCCCTGGAGCAGCGCAGGGATCCTCGGACTCCAGCAGACATCAGAATCACGGGCAGGGTGAGAATGCGCATCGCTCAGAATTCCCCCGGGACTGCATGCAGCTGCTGCTGCTGCTGCTGCTACTGCTGGGGCCACACTCTTGAGTCTCTCACTGGTGGCGGGCAAGTCGCGGGCTGAGTGTCAGCATCCCTGGGTTCTCAGCTCAGCGCTGTCATTAGCAGGCTGTGTGCTTTGCACAGATTACACCTTCTCTGGGGTTTGGGGCCTCCGTGAGAAACTGAGATGTGAGCCCGCCTTGTCGGGCGAGTATCGAGATCGTGTGAACATGTGTGTGGAAACTGGGCTGGCATGAACCAGTGTGGGTTGCTTCCTTCCAGCCCCCGCCACCCAGCTTCCCGAGGGCAGAGCCCACGTCTGTTGTGTCTCAGACCCTCTGCTGTGCCCAGCCTGGGCCCGGCGGGCCCTCACTGCCCACATTCAGGAAGGTACCTGTGCTCAGTTATCAGTTTATTCAGCTAGTGAATCAGACATCATACCCGCCCTATGCCCGCTGACTCCGAGTCCGTGGAGCCGGCTCAAGCTGGATGAAGTCTTCCTCCCGCTGGGACCAGTGAAAGTGCAAGTCGCTCAGTCATGTCCAACTCGTTGCGACCCACGGACTGCACAGTCCACGGGATTCTCCAGGCCAGAATACTGCAGTGGGCAGCCATTCCCTTCTCCAGGGGATCTTCCCAACCCAGGGATCGAACCCAGGTCTCCCACATTACAGGAGGATTCTTTACCAGCTGAGCCACCGGGGAAGCCCAAGGGCCAGGGAAGGGGTGGGGTAAGTCAATGGCGTGAAGCAGATCACAGCGGGGAATGTTTCCCCCACTCAGGAGAAGCTGTCATTTGGGGAGCACTTAGTGGCGTCCGTTTGCAAACCAGGCATCGGCGCACTTGCTGTTGTAATAAATGAATGCATGTATTCATCAAAGCAGAGGGCTGCTGGGGCTTGCTTGTGGATGCAACAAGGGTAGGACTCCATGCTGCCAGCAGGGTGGGCCACGCAGGGCAAGGCCCCACCACCCGCCTCTACCCGCTTGCTGCAGCTGGGCCCCAGTGAAGCGTAGCTACTGGGAGAGAAACCCACATAGGTCCGGAAAGGTCGTTCGCTTTACCCCCGGGGGTTCCTCTTTTTAGAGTCGCTTTAGCTCACAGGTTCCTTAAGTTATGAGAATCACCCTGGTTATGAGAATCAGTTTTTCTGAAATCAGTTTCATGTGAAGAGAGGCATTGGCTGAGATCAAATAGGACCAGACTGGCCTCGTGCTGTCCCTGAACCAGAGTGAACCCGGTTCCACACGACCCTTCAGCTCATCACAGATTTCCTGAGCACCTGCTGCCCACCAGGCACCTTCCGGATGCTGGGGACACCTCCCTGTGGAGGAGGGACAGCAAACCAGGGAGCAAGTAACTGAGCCAGATAACCAGGCAGAGATGGACTTTAAAGGGTATTAGACCAGGTGGAGGGGCTTCCCTAGTGGCTCAGAGATTAAAAAAAAATCCTCCTGCAATGCAGGAGTCATAGGTGCCAGGGGTTCGGTCCCTGGGTCGGGAAGATCCCCTGGAGGAAGGCATGGCAACCCACTCCAATAGTCTTGCCTGGAGAATCCCACAGACAGAGGAGTCTGGCGAGCTACAGTCCAGAGTGTTATAAAGAGTCGGACCCGAGTGAAGTGATTTAGCATGCATGCGCGCAGACAGGAGTGAGAGAATGAGGCCGTGCTTTATCTGGAGGCGGCCTGGGCTGTTCTCAGGCACAGAGTGGGCTCAGGCCAGTCCTAGACGTACCGGAGCATTTCCTAGAGCTTGTCCCCAGGGGAGGACTCGGAGCAAGTGTCGTGGGTCACACCCCCCGCTCCAGAGGATCCGGCGTCCTTGTGCCACCAGCCAGGAGGAGAGGGCTGAGCGTGACAGGCTGTGGTCGGGGGCGCCAGTGATCGTGTCCTGGGGCTGGCGGGGCACCTGGTGGGGAGAGGGTGGTGAGCAGCATCATTCTGGCGCTGACGGGGGTCAGGGAAGAGCCCATCACTGGTGAAGGCAGTTCAACTTCTTGCTTCTAATTTTCTTCCTGATATTGTCAGACCCCTTGAATCTGCAAGAAATCTGGCAAATGGCCATTTCCTGTCCACTTGAATAGACTCCTAACTCAGGTGGCTGCAGCACGTGGAAGCCATAGGCCTTTTGCCCACGGACCTTGTCTCCAGGGCTTCAGGACAAGCAGTCCGTAT